>LZPO01075983.1:139721-155161 GCA_001675575.1 Neotoma lepida | reverse complement strand
CCATAAAATTATTTTCATTGCTACTTCCTAACTATAATTTTGCTACTGTTTTGAATTGTTTTCTGATTTTCTTAGATCTTTGTGAAAGGACTGTTTGACCCCCAAGGGGGTTGTGACCCACCAGTTGAGACCTCTGATCTAAACCATGTCTCCTGTGATTCTGGAACTGACACTAGTCAGCACTGCCCTTGCATTCAAAATCAGTGTGAACTATGTATTGATTGGCATCATGCAGCCCAAGTAGGTAGATAGATTGTACTTAGAACCATCATCTTGTGGTAGCAACCATATTTCTTGTAGANCTACTCTGCCTCCCTTCTCAGTGGTGTTCAATTTCTATGTCTCTAGAAAATTTGTTATTAACCTTAGCCAGGCAGTGTTGGCGTACTCCTTTAATCCAAACACTCAGGAGGCAGAGACAAACAGATCTCTGAGTTCAAGGCCAGCCTGGTTTACAGAGTAAGTTCCGGGACAGTCAGGGATGTACACAGAGAAACCCTNTCTCAAAAACAAANCAAAACAAAACCTTATTGTAGTGAGTATTCATTCCACCTATGACTTTGGGGTACCAGTCCCTAGGGTGTGGCTTCTTGGCTAGTTTAAGATTTGGGGAGAACTATGCAGGGCCCTTTTCTCTCATGCTCTTCAATAGTGAAGACCGAGTCAGGCTGCGTGAAGAAGTGTGGGACCAGTTCTCAGCCTTTCAGGGACTCTGTGACTGAATTTGCCGTATCCTGTACCAGTGAGTTGTTCCCCCATATAATCTATTAATAACTAGTCCTTTTGTCAGTAATTCATGGATTTCCTGCATTATCTGGTGCCCATGTGATCTGAGCCCCATGGCCCATGGCTAATCATCATGGCATCTGCCCCCAGCCTCCNTGACTGTTGGCACTTCCCATGCTCTAAGCTCCAAATAAGCCATACCGAGCCATTGAGCCCCTCTGCCTGGCATCTGGATTCTGTAGCCCCAACCCCCCCCAGGGACCTGCTTCCCTGTCTCTTTTAAAATTCCCTTCTGCCCCAGAGCCTGCAAGTCGAACTGCGGGTCCAGCCAACCCGGCTTTTTATTTAGACAAAAGNGGACCTGGTGTTTACCCCCTTTGGCCCAAGTGCATTCCACCAGGTGTGCTCGGGGAACCAAGCTGGAAGTGCCCAGTACTCCCTGAGCACAGTAGACATGCACAGGCACTGAGGCCAGTCTGATGCTTGTAACTCCTGCAATGGGCTGCTCCACACCCCTCGCCAATGAGACCAGCGGAGCTGCCTGACCTACTGCCTGTGTTCCTTGGCTCATGTGGGAGCCTGNGGGTGTTTGCAGCTTGGAGTGGNGTGTGAGCCAGGTGGCTCATGCAGTGGTACTTGTAGCCACTGCTAGAAGCACCGGCATTTGGTGGCAGATAGAGCACTGAGTTAAAAGGTGCCCACACTAGGCACCTTTCTAGGCATACCCCTTCCCCTGGTTCTGTGGCTGTTAGCATCTCAATGAGGTAATAGCCTCCCACCTGGTACAAGTGACACAAATCACTCAGCAAAGCATGCCTACTCTACAGTTTGAGCACAGTGGCAGTGATCTGCCCACTGGCCCCTGCCATGCTCTGAGTGGGCTCCAGTGGCCACTATGAGACTGCTGCAGGAGTCCAGTGTAATGCTTAAGCTCACAGGTCAAAGAACTTTGGAGTATGAGCCAGAGCAGAGGTACAGTGCTTCAGGACCTGCGTTGGCACTAAACTTGTGACACCTGCTGGCCATCATCATTACACCCAGGAATCATCGCATGAACCAGCCATCAATATCTGCCTAGGAGAATTTCCTGAAGAATTTATCTGAGGTAAATTATTGGATAACTTTACACTTTAAACTGATAAATAAATAAATAAAATTTTCTCTTTATAAATTTAACTTTCTTGTGCCATGGCAGATAATATAACCATTCAGGAATTTAAAAACTTCTTTGTTTCTAGCAGTGGATGGAATTTTACAAGACATATATGATCTTCCTGGGACATATGCAGTCATCTATAATGGCTATTAGCTTGGCAATTCATATTGTATCCTTAAAAAATGGCTTGATAACAGTGCCAAGTATGAGACATGAGCTGGACTGATACAGACTTTGCAAAATGGTAATGAGCAATTAACCCACTGGATTCATTCCTTGGAATCTGCTAATTTATCAAACCGAATTCAGTCCATAGAATCTACTAATGATAAGTGGACAAGCAAAATTAATTCTATGGAAAATAAATATGAAAAATTATCAGACAGAGCACTTTTTTGGAAAGCAATTTGCATGCCATGCAGATTATCTCTGGGGANGCAAAGTTATCATTAATGATAAAATTAAATCTGTAGAATCATATTAATGATGAAAATAAGATACTTATTGATTCAACAATCACTGGAATTATTTACTGTTCAAGAGGTTCAGACCTTAGAGAAAGCTGTGGTTAATTGATTTCAAGCTTTATAAGGATCTCTTAAAACTGATAATAAGAGTGTTAACACACAAATGGAAGNGGTTAGAGGAGAAATAACATCACCAGTACCTTACAGAGTTAATGATGACTTACCAATGTTGCAAGTTCCCCTTTTCCCCATGCTATGATCTATCCTGTTACTATTTGTGGAAAGCCAGCAAATGATAAATATCCTGAATGAAAGATATGCAGAATGTAAATGGGAGCTTATACATATGAGAGATTTTTAAAGATATCAAGGAAGCTATAGTTACCTATGGTATGCATTCAACATATGTGAAACAAATGTTAAATACGTGGTCTTCTAGAAATAGGATCACACCAAATGACTGGAATCAATTAGTATCAGCAGTATTAGAATATGGTCAACAATTACAATAGAAAAGCTGGTTGAAAGAAGCTAAGGCCCTTGAAAAGCAAGGTAAGATTAGAGGTTTTAAGATTTCCCAAGATCAAATTCTTGGAGAGGGCTTTTTTGCTGATGTAAATAAACAAGCTGCCTTTGATGAGCGTACCTTATCCATATGCTGTATGACAGCCTTAAAGGCTTGGGAAAAGATTCCAGAANGAGGAAAAACAACTGAGCTATATACCAAAGTCATGCAGGGCTCAAAAGAAGCATTTACTGACTTTTTACAAAAGCTGTAAACTAAATATGTAAAGACTAAAGCTNTAAACAGATAAATATCAGATCAAGAGGCTAGATGAGTAATAATTCAATCTTTGGCTTTTGAAAATGATAATTTAGAATGCACCTTTAAAGGTCAGATCAGCACCTATAGAAGAATGGGTCCAACACATACTCAATGCTGAGTCTCTTAACTATGGTGATGAGACTTGGATAGGAGAGGCAATTTCCAAAGGCATAAAGAGGTACCAAAGTGTCAANTGTTTTAATAGTGGTAAACCTGTCCATATAAGAAGAAATTGTACACACCACAATCCTAGAAACAATGTTTCTTCTAGGAATGACCCAAACAGAAGGCTCCAACCTTCTGGATTATGCAGAAGATGTGGCAAAGACTGACGTTGGACCAACAAATGCAGATCAATAAGAAACACACATTTACCATTTACTCTTTACCATTGGGAAATACTTTTGGGGGCCTCTTGAAGGNCCCCAAATCGAATGNGGTCCAGGAAACTCCTCCCCAGGACATTTTGATGATCCAGTGGCTAATGTAAAATACTATACTGCAGTGGATGAAAGATGAATAAAAAATTCCAAGAAAAACATAAATATTTTGGCAGACTTCCATAAATGAACAAAGACCAAATCTAAGGGTATGAATGAATAACATTATACTTGAAGGCTTACTGGACACAGGAGTGGATGTCACTATAATTACACCAGAATCATGGCATCTGAATTGGCCTCTTCAGGAGATAGATGTTCAATTACTGGGGATTGGAACTCTAACTCAGGTAAAACAAAGCACGAGATGGGTTGAATGCATAGGGCCAAAAGGATAGAGAGGAAGTTTGAGGCCATATGTGGCTAATGTAGCAGTGGATCTATGGGGCTGTAATGTGTGACAGCAATGGAATACCCAGATCAATATTCCTCCAATCTCAGAAGTAGACCATAAACCAATTCATGTTTCTGGGAATAATATTAAAAGACACTATAAAAAAACACTTTCCAACCATTCAAGTTGTACAAAAATGGCACAACAGCTGTTGAAGTCTCAGAGGTACCAATGGCCCTACCCTTAAANTGGCTAACTGACAAACCTTTCTGGATTTGGGAGTGGCTTTTGACATCAAAGAAACTATAGGCCTTAGAACAGCTGGTTCAGGAGCAGCTAAATGCTCAACATATTGAAGAATCTACCAGCCCTTGGAATTCTCCTGTATTTGTTATTAAAAAGAATCTGGAGAATGGAGAATGCTGACACATCTGAGAGCCATAGATAAAGTAATTCAGCCTATGNGCTCTCTACAGAATGGGATGCCCTTGCCCTCTCTGTTACCTAAAGAATGGCCTATTATAGTTATTGACTTAAAAGACTGTTTCTTCACTATACCTCTACAAGAAAAGGATAGGGAAAATTTGCCTTCACAGTACCTACTTATAATAGTTCTCAGCCGGTTAAGAGCTATCAATGGAAGGTACTCCCACACGGAATGTTAAATAGCCCCACCCCATGCCAATATTTTGTGCAAAAATCATTGGAAATAATTTGCGTATAATTTCCACAATCTATAATTTTCCATTATATGGATGATATCTTATTAATTGATTCAAAGTTAGATACTTTAGAAAACATATTTAAAGAAGTAAAGAAAATTTTGCTTTGCTGGGGATTACAACTTGCTCCTGAAAAAATACAAAGAGGAGATTCTATTAATTACTTATGATATAAGATAGGTTTACAAATTAGATCCCAAAAGGTACAAATCAGGAGAGATTAATTGTGGACTCTTAATGACTTTCAAAAATTGTTAGGAGACATTTCCAATTTCTGCCCACCTTTGGGATAACTAAAGTAAATTTTAATTTAATTTAAGTAAAGTAAATAGTAAATTTTCCAATACCCTAAATGGGGACAAGGACTTAAACAGTCCAAGAGAATTATCAGCTGGAGCTGAGAAAGAATTGGCTCTAGTGGAAAAGGAAATATGAGAGGCACATGTGGAGTGTGTGAATCCAGAGTATAACTGCATTCTGGTTATATTACTCTCTAGACTATCCCCTTCAGGGATCTTAATGCAGAAGGAAGATATTATTTTGGAATGGATATTTCTACCATGTAAACAGAATAAGAAATTAAAGACATATGTGGAAAAGATTTCTGATCTGATTTTAAAAGGAAAATTGAGACTTTGTCATTTGACAGGATTGGACCAAGAAGGAATTGTTGTAACTTTAACTAATGAAGAAATTTCCTCCTTATGGAAAGATAGTGAATATTGGCAAAGAGCTTGCAGTAATTTTTTTTTTTGGAGAGATTAACAACTGTTAACCCAAGAGTGAGAGAATAAAATTCATAAAAAGAACCATTTGGGTCCTTCCTCACATTGTATAGAGAAAACCAATCTCTGGGGTCCCAACATTCTATACGGATGCTAATAAAGCAGAAAAGGCAGGATATAAATCAGGAGATTTAAGTGGTTCAAAGCCCTTACAACTCTATACAAAAGTCAGAACTGTATGCCAATCTTATGGTACTAATGGACTTTACAGAATCTCTCAATATAGTTACTCTCAATAAGCAGAAAACATTGTTTGACATATTACAACTGCTGAATTTATTCCTGATAAAACAATTAATTTTGCTATTCATACAATTACAGGAAACTATCAAATAGAGATCATCCTATATACATATAACACGCATCAGATCCCAGATGGGTCTGCTAGGTCCTCTAACACAAGGTAATGATGCGATTGATTGGTTATTAATAGGAAATGTGCTAGAGGCCTCAGAATTTCATAAGAAACACCNTGTCGCCGGGCGGTGGTGGCGCACGCCTTTAATCCCAGCACTCGGGAGGCAGAGGCAGGCGGATCTCTGTGAGTTCGAGGCCAGCCTGGGCTACCAAGTGAGTTCCAGGAAAGGCGCAAAGCTACACAGAGAAACCCTGTCTCGAAAAACCGAAAAAAAAGAGAAAGAAAAAAAGAAACACCATGTCAATAGCAAAGGTTTATAAAAGGACTTTCCCATCACTTGGCAACAAGCCAAGGAAATTGTAAAAAAAAAAAAAAGATCCTACTTTCTCCTTCTATAACCAAACTCCATTACCTGCAGGAAGTAATACTAAAGGTATACAAAGAAATGAAATTTGGCAGATGGATATGTTTCATTTTGCAGAATTTGGAAGATTAAAATATGTACATTATTCAGTAGATATGTTTTCAGGGGCAACTGCTTTGAGTTCTGAAAAGGCTGATTCTGTAATTACACACCTATTAGAAGTGATGGTCATAATGGGTACACCTGTACAAATTAAGACAGACAATGCTCCAGCATATGTCTCCAGTAAAATGAAATAGATTTTTGCATATTATAATATAAAGCATATTACAAGTATACCACACAATCCTACAGAACAAGCAGTTGTAGAAAGATCTAATTACACTTTAAAGGAAATGCTTTATAAATGGAGAGAGGGAACAAAGCCCCCCAAAGATAGATTGCATAATGCCTTATTAACCTTGAATTTTCTTAATGCTGATGAGAAGGGAAAAACAGCTGCAGAGAGACATTGGATAATAGAAAAAAACTGAGCTAAATCAACCTGTGTCCTTCAAAGATGTGTTGACTACATTGGGGAAAGGGTTTTGCTTTTGTTTCCACAGGAGAAGAAAAGCTATGGATACCATCAAAATTAATGAGGATTCTATTTGAACAGGAGAAAGCTGTCAATAAGGAGAAACGATGGCTCCTTCACTGATGTGACANTTCTACAAGTTGTAAGGAAAACTCACCTAACAAGGGTTGGGGCAGGGTTCTGTTTTGTATCTACAGGAAAACAGAAATACCCATCTTCAAAAAGTTAAAAAGACCTTGGACACTTAGATGTCTAAAGCAGAGGGGAAGGCAACCCAGAAAAAGTTTACAAGCAGAGAAAAATCGGACCTATTGGNACCAATATACNATACAGGGTAAAATATCACTGCCTAACATCCATATCTCTACTTCTGAGAAAAGGTGTGGTCCTGNCTCAATTANGAATCAAACTGGCTTTGGAGTTGGAATGTGGCTCTCTCCTTTTCTAAACCCAAGCGTGTTGTTAAAAGAAAAAATTAAGAGATTCTCTCTCTCATCAGAAGAGCCACCTGGTGTGGGAACAGAAGAAAGCCAATTATCTAGAGACTATTGTCAAGATTCTATTTCTGTCCATGCTTATTCTTGATTCTTTAGAACCTTTCTTTACATATCATGCCATCTTAAACTTTAAACTTTCTGTTTTATATTAATAATGTTCGAGTTTTCCACAGTGAAAAAGTAAATCTTCCCAATAGTAATTGTTGAAGCCTCCAGAAGGAAGATGGGGCCCCACAACAAGGATTCAACCTGGGTCATAATGATGCCATTGAGCCAATAAACACCACNCAATGATCAGCAGCTGGATCTCTATTAGTTCAGCACCAGTTTAGTCTACATACTGAGTTCCAGAGCAGCAAAAACTACATAGTAAGACAGTCTTTAAAACACTAAACCACTATGCCATCTCTCCAGCACCCTGCTTTTTATTATTAAATTGGAGGAATTTATATATATATGTATATATATATATATATACATATATATATTCTCCATACTAATTCCCTATTAGATATATGCCTTTTCAAATTTTTTCTTGTCCATTGGTTGCCTTTTTGTTCTACCGTGTCCTTTGAGGAAGCTTTTAGTTTCTATGCATTCTAGTTTTATCTACTTTTATCCATGCTTTTGATATTATTCTAAGAAATCACTATCAAATCTAATGTCATGAAACCTTCTCCCTATGCCTTTTTCCTTCTTCTTCCTTCCTTCCTTTCTTTCTTTTTCTTTCTTTTTTTCTTTCTCTTTTTCTCTTTCTCTTTTTCTCTTTCTTTCTTTCTTTCTTTCTTTCTTTCTTTCTTTCTTTCTTTTCTTTCTCTCTTTCTTTTTCATTCCTTCCTTCTTTTTTCTTTCTTTCTGGTTTTTCAAAACAGGGTTTCTCTATGTAGCCCTGGCTGTCCTGGAACTCATTCTGTAGACCAGACTGGCCTTGAACTCGGGGATTTGCCTGTCTCTGCCCTCTGAGTGCTGGGACTAAAGGTGCACCACCACACCAGTATCACTCTTGTTATTATTGCCCTGGTTGCACTTGAACTCCTGGATTCCAGCCATCCTCCTGCCTCAGCCTCCTGAATAGCTGGGTCTCCAGGTGTAGGCCATTGTTCCTGGATTGGATTTCATTTTGTTTGAGAAGTTAGGTAAAACTTTAACTTGATGCACTTTTAAATAAATTTTTTTCTAAGCATCATTTTTAAAAAACGATTCACAGTTTTAATTATGTGTATGTGCCTGCATGTGAGTGTGTGCGCATCAATGGAGGTCTTCCCTGGGGGCTGGAGTTAGAGGTGGTTATGAGCAACTAAAAGTGGGTTCTAGGAACCAAATTCACATCTGCTCTTGTACACTGTAAAGATTTGTTACTCCCATTGAATTAATAAAAACACTGATTGGCCAGTAGCCAGGCAGGAAGTGTAGGCAGGGTGATCAGACTGGGAGAAGGCTGGGAAGAGGAAAGGCAGAGATGAGGCCATCAGCCAAATGCAGAGGAAGTAAGATGAGAATGCTGGATTGAGGAAAGGTACCAAGCCATGTGGCTAAACATAGACAAGAATTATGGGTTAATTTAAGTGTAAGAGCTATTATAAGCCTGAGCAATAGGCCAAACAATTTATAATTAATATAAGCCTCTGTTTTTATTTGGAACTGAATGGCTGCAGGATAAAAACTTCCATCTACAATTTGTGCCCACCATCGGGCATTGATCCACATAGACCTGAAAAAAGCTTTAAAAAGATTCTGAATGCACAGAAATGGGGCCACACTGGACTTCCTAGTCTCAAAGTCTCATGCCAGCAGCAGTGCAGAGATGTGTCTCCCAACAGTTGCCTGTGAGATGGAGCTGGCCACCAGCCACCATGAGCTAATTGGCATGGTGGATTTCAGCAGTCTCTCCCATGGGCCACAGTAGGAAGAGGCTTCTCCCAGCCTCTGACTGTGGGATTGAGAACAAGCCTCAGGCTTAAAACACAACTCCNAGGTACTTAATTCTGCTTCCTGGAATTGAGGAGCTAAGCATGACTCCTTGGTACCTNCACCACATTGAAAGCTGAGCATGGTGGAGCCAACAGCCAAAGCTGTGCTTGCATCTAAGCTACACAGTTTAACAGTTTAAAAACTCTCTTGGTCAGAAAAGGATTACAGATACACATTAAGAACAGATTTGGATGGGAAAAAAACTCAATGGGTTACAGTGTGTTTAAAAATGGGCTTGAGAGAGAAAATAAAAAGCGTAGAAAAAGTCCTTAAAAAAGAAATAGGGTAATAAAAAATGTAATAAGCCACATAAAGATGGAAAATACACAGAGAGTCTGGATATTGTATATTATGTGTTGTCTTTGGGATTTTTAACTGCAGAGAGACATGTGAGTGTAAAGCCTGCTAAGTTAAACCAACTAATATTTTAAAGGTATTTTGACTTCAAAATTTGAGTCTAAGGATATATTGCTTTGGAAAAGAGGTTCTGCTTTTGTTTCCACAGAAGATGAGAACCTGTGGATTGCTTCCAAGTTAACATGGTTTGATCCAGCAAGACCCCCTGAAAAATCTCAAATGGGAACAGATGGCCCAGATAATTCAACATTTCAGAGTGCCTCTATTGAAGTTTCCTCTGAGTTCTGCATCCAGAAAGGCTTCAAGGCTGCTGGCTGAGATGATCCAGCCTCACAGACTACTCCAGTCAGGACTTGACCATAATCCTGAATTTTCTTTGGTTCCCCATAAGATTACTAGTGTCCCCAATCAGTAGGAAGTAGCCTGGGAAACTATGCCCACATTCCAAAAAAAAAATGGATTATGGGTGTTTGTCTTTGTTTACAATATTGGTTATAAATTATTATGGCTAATGGTCAGGAAAAAAGCTGAACCAAAGAAATTAAATTCAGGGTTTTTGTTTTGAAAAGGAAAAAAAGGGGAAATGCTGTGGGATAATGCTCTTGTACACTGTAAAGATTTGTCACTCCTATTGGTTTAATAAAATGCTGATTGGCCAGTAGCCAGGCAGGAAGTGTAGGTGGGGTGACCAGACTAGGAAAAGGCTNGGAAGAAGAAAGGCAGAGATAAAGTTGCCAACCAGACACAATGGAAGTAAGATGAGAATGTCAGATTGAGAAAAGGTATTAAGCTATGTGGCTATAAATAGACAAGAATTATGGGTTAATTTAAGCATAAGAGCTAGTTATAAGCCTGAGCAATAGGCCAAGTAGTTTATAATTAATATAAGTCTCTGTGTTTATTTGGGACTGAATGGCTGCGGGACCAGGTGGAACAGAAACTTCCATCTGTACACATCCTCTGGAAGAATATCCATGCTCTTAACCATTGGGTCACCATCTNTCCCATCCTGTCTTAAGAATCATGTTGGAGAGACTGTACTCCCTGCTGAGCAGTCCCAGTACTGTTGTCTAAACCACTTGACCATATTTGCTAGGTTTATGTATGGACCCTCTATTCGCTCTATGTATGACAACAGAACAAATAGACATGTTTAAAAAGAAAAAAAAAACCTCCCTTGTGCTATCTAGGTGGCTCAGCAGGGGGGGGGGCTTGCTGCTGAGCCTGGAAACCTCAGTTCAATTCCCAGAGTCCACATGGTAGAGAGACCAGATGCCTGCAGGTTGTTTTCTGACCTCTACATAAATGCAGTGGTATGTGCACGTGCATGTGCACACACATGAATGGAATAAAAGGGAAGTAAGTATGTATTTGATTTTTCAAGACAAGGTTTCTCTGTACCAGTCCTAGCTATTCTAGAACTCACTCTATAGACCAGGCTGGTCTCAAATTTGCTGTGATCCCCCTGCGTCTGCCTCCCAAGTGCTGGGATTAAAGGCATGTGCCACCACTGCCCAGCTGGGGAAAATATTTTTTTAAAATTCTCTCTGGCCAGCAAGATGGCTTGCCAGGCAAACATGCTTGCCACCAAGAGTGATGACTTGTGTTCAATCCTTGAGCCCCACAATATAGGAGAAGACAGAGTCTGGAATTTGTTATCTGGTCTACATATGTGAGCCATGGCATGTGCATGCCATGCACATACACGCACAGTAAATAAGTCAATGTAATTTTAAAAAATCAGTTCAAAACATGAAAAGAATAATATGCTATTACCAAATGGGCGATTCAGCCCTGAAATTCAGGTTGGAGTACCATTAGAAAATCAGTTTAATTTACTGTCCTCTAAAAAATGTTAAAACCAAACTCACATATGATTATGGTTATCTGTATCTAGAAACAAAAGACAAAGCCCTAAACAAATCCCAATCCATATCCCCCTTTTCTACCTCCACATAGTGAGTTTACCTGTAGAATGCATCTAAGATGATGGCACATCATTTCCAGTTTGAGGCTGTAATAGACCCTACAGCTTGGGTCTTCCATGAGTTCATAAGATCACTTGGTTTGCAACTGTTTGTCATAGTATGGACCACCCTCAGTAGAAGTAAAAATGAAGAGACATGAACTGCCAATAAAGAGCAGTATGAATTAAAATAATTTCACAGAAGCCACATATGTTCAAATACATGTTGGATTATTCTAGAATATGCAAGCAAGTCTACAGTAACAATAGGTCAGTGGTTGTTTAGGCACAGGAAAGTGGTGGTGGGAGTGGCTGTGAAGGGTAAGCTTTTGTCTCCACGGGTGCAACTATGTATCAAAACCCTTGAGATTATATGCTATGAATATGTCTAGGTTGTGACAGAGGTTGATGCCAGTAACAGTACCCCCAGGCCTAAGAATCCTGGTGGGAATCCTGGTAATTGCTACAAGTTGTCACAACAAAGCTACAGTAATGAGAACTCATAAGGATACCCAGAAAATATTTTCTTATTAATTTTATGTGTATCATGGTTTTGCCTCCATGTAAATNTGTGTATCATGCTTGCCTGGTACCCAGAAGCCAGAGCACATTAGAACCCCTGGAACTGGAATTACAGGTGGTTGTGAGTTATCATGAAGGTGCTGATGGCAACCAACCAGGGTACTCTGCAAAAGCAAGTGCTATTAACTGATGGGCCATCTCCAACCCATGTTTTATTTTTTCTTTTCAAATTTATTTATTACTCCTTTCCCACTCTTTATTTCTTATTTCTTGCTTCTTTCTTTTCTGGTTTTTGGAGACAGGGTTTCTCTGTGTAGCCCTGGCTGTCCTGGAACTTGCTCTGAAGACCAGGCTGGCCTCAAACTCAGAGACGCACCATCTTCTGCCTCCCAAGTCTGGGATTAAAGGCATGTGCCCCCATCACCCAGCTATCACTTTTCTTTTTCCTTCCTTTTTTTCCCCCTTTTTTTGAGACAGAGTATCATTGCTTCTTGCCTCTAATTTATACTCCCGACCACCCCTAGAATCGAGGCCAAGTTCTTCCGGACTATTTCAGGCCCCTCACTCTTACATACTAACCAAGCCACAGTGCAGCTTTTTCTTATAATTTTTTTGTCTTTTGTTTTTTGAGACAGGGTTTCTCTGTATAGCCCTGGCTGTTCTGGAACTCACTCTGTAGACCAGGCTGGCCTCAAACTCACAGAGATCCGCCTGCCTCTGCCTCCTGAAATCTGGCATTAGTGCCATGCACCACCATCGCTCAGCATAAAAATAATTTTTTAACGTGAGGCTTTTTTTCTTTTGTTTTTATGGGAGCTTTACCTGCACATGTCTGTGAATCATGTCTGTGCAGTGCCCTCAGAGACCAGAAGAGGGCACCAAATCCTACAGAACTGGCATGGTAGAGGATTGTTAGCTTCCCTGTGCCGGCTGGAAAAGAAGCCCTGCAACAACTGAACCATCTCTCTAGCTCCAGTTTGCAGTCTCTTGAAAAATGCCCTCTGAATCTTACCTCAACTAGTTTTCCAGGTAGGTTCTTGTATCTAGAATTGAAATCTTATTTCAATACTTATCACAAATGGAGCCCCTCTATATAAGCCTAAGCCTGGACTTAGGACCCTTGACTTGGGGTTTCTCCAGCGTCCACAGAGCCAAGAAATCAGAAGTAGGCATGTAGTCCATGCAACGCATAATCCTGGAAATTTATATGGGTAAAGGTGGTCTGAGTGAGAGCATGGACGGTATCCCCTCACTTGTTTAAGGCTAACCATAATTACTTTCACGTTCATGGGAATCTGTGAGACGCAAAAAATGATGAAGAAGACCCCGGGACTATGGCATATCTCCTATTCATGTGCTGCTACAAANTGCCTGGGACGGGGTTGGGGATTTAGCTCAGTGGTAGAGCGCTTGCACACAAGGCCCTGGGTTCAGTCCTCAGCTCTGAAAAAGAAAAAAAAAAGACAAAATAACAAAGTGCCTGGTACTGATTGTCTTCTACACTGTCTTCAGGACTTTCCCTCCTTATCTCCCTCAGAGATCTATCTGCCTACCTCTGCCTCCCAAGTACTGGGATTAAAGGCGTGAGCCCACACCACCCAGCTTTACTTCTCAAATCTTATTGTGCCTTAATATAGTTATCATGTTTCCCATTCCCAGAATGTCCTTCCTTGAGCAGTTTAAAGAATGCATTTAAACCCCTCAGATTGCGACTGGCTTCTTTTGAGAAGCTTCCACGGTTACAACTACACTCACAATACAGTCCCCGCTGTCCACAACGAAAGGCACATGAGGCTGTTCCTCACATCCTCTGACCCTGGCAGACTTCAAAGATGCCTGTATCCTGAATGTTCCAGCTGTGTTACATCTCTAAAACATCTGCACATTCCAATCCTTCCGCAACCTGTCCGAGTAGCTGTCAGAAATGGGGCTGAACTAAGAATAATGCCACTGCGCTGATCTAGGAACCTGAGAAGACTCTCATCTGAAGTTTTGGGATTCAGGCACAGACATAGGGGCAGGATCGCGCACCTGCACCTGCATCAGCGCAGCCGCCGCCATCCTGCCTGCACCATCAGGAATAGAGCGACAAGTTCGAGTACCAGAAATCCACCTGCCAGAGACCCATCCGGGGGCAGGAGTGCTCGGGAGGCGCTAATGCCGAGTCTNCAGCCCGCCTCTGCCTAGGGAAGGCAGCGTGCTCCCTTCGCTGTTCTCCTGCCACTTTTGAGTTTGACACTGAGATACTAAATGGAAAAGCAAACTGTCCGTCCGCCCNAGGATGGAACAGGAAGTCCCGCCTTGTCGTTTTCACACAAGCAGAAAGGTTCCTTTCTTGGCTCTTGATTGGTTTAGGGCCACTAAGGCTTCTGGGTCATGTAGTACCTACAACACCAACTCTAGTTGAAAGATAAAGGAGTGGCCGCTGCTGGTGTCTAGAGTCTGTGTAGCCCCAGCTGTGTCTGTATTTCTGGTGCACTTACTCTGTAACTTTACTTATTTTATTTTATTTGTATGGGGGTCTCTCTCCAGTAGCCTTGGCTGTCCTGGAACTCACAACCATCTGCCTACCTTCGCCTCCCAAGTGCTGTGATTAAAGGAGTACACCACCANGCCTGGNCCCTCTGTAACTAAAACATATCAATATTTAGAGATATATTTCAGGTTTCTTTATGCGCNGAATGCTAGCACACAAAAAATGAGCACATCTTACAACGATGTCACTCAGCCTTGTATAGCTTGAAACTGATAAATACTAGGGTGTGTATGTTTAATATAATTACTCTGAACTAANGGAGCTAGTTTCCNGAGTCCCAGCGTTTTGGGGCAGGTACTTGAGAAAGATTCCAGATGCCATAAGACACTACTGGGAATCGTTCTTTGGTCCCTGGTTACCTCAGAAAATAATTTTCTTAGTTACAGAGTCAGCAACTATATGGAGCCCAGAAATGAACACTTTTAAAAGATACTTTATCTGTATAGATAGGTTCATGGACTTTCATTATTTTACAGNTATCTGGAAAGAGGGGTGATTTACCATGTAACACTTGGCAATCAATGAAAAGGCAACAGGAACAGAGATGACATAGCCACGAAGACCAATATCTATACCTGGAAAGACCGCCTATCATGAATGTGTATAAATATAAAACTATTCAAGGGCCAGCAAAATGGCTCAGTGGGTAAAGACACCCTCTACCTGAGCCTGATGATCTGAGTTCGACTTCTGGAACCCATAGAGTGGAAGCAGAGAACTGACTCCTGCAAGCTGTCTTTTGAGCTTAACACTCAATCTTTTCTACATATATGCGCGCGCGCACACACATACAGAGAGAGAGAGAGAGAGAGAGAGAGGGAGAGAGAGAGAGAGAG
>LZPO01075983.1:55039-68579 GCA_001675575.1 Neotoma lepida | reverse complement strand
AGATACTTTCCAGGATTATTCTCATCCAATGTATCGGTTACATCACTCAGTCCTAGTACAGAACTCTCACTTCTTGTATCATTTCACTTTAGAACTTATACCTTCTGGGATCCATGGCATCACTCAGCTAGAGTCTTGGGGAGAGCCCTCTGTGCCTGCGTTGAGATTCCTGACTCCAGGTATGATATAGGTACTTGGAAGGTGGTGGTTTCTGATGTATGTAGCTACTATTTCTGAACCAGAACTGTCCCCCATGTATCAGTCTCATATGTTTTGTCTGTTGCCTTTGCCACACTGTGAAACTCAGGCTTTCCTTGATGGTGTTAGTGTGCATTATACCTAGGGCAGCCCTTGAATGCAGGTTCCTCAGTTACCATGTCTTAGGGGCCTAGACAGCCTTCTGCACTGTGTCCTGCGTCTCCAGCAGCTGAGGCTTGTAGAAAGCTATTGCTGAGGACAGTGTTATGATTCACAGTACTTCTCCCTGTGATTCACTCAGGGCTTGTGTTCTTACAGTCCCTAAGGTCCCTAGGTCCTATGATATTGACAAATTNAGCATGGCAATGGGTCTTTACCATCCTGACCTTGCCCNCTTGTTCTGTAAGAAATCTCAGAACACTGTTAGTAATATGTGCTGTCTGTCTGNCACTTGACAGTCTCCATGNCATTCANCAGTATTTCTCTCTGTTCAGGTTGTTGGATCAAAGTGGAGAGTGAAACGTCCCCCGTGGAGCCGAGTCTTTCCACAGAAGGAGATCTTAGTTCATCCATGCTCCAACAGCAANTGCTGAGCTGTGCTGAGACACCCTTGTTAAGCGCAGACAATGCGATGATCATCCAGACGTCCTCAGGTCTTCTCAGGCATCAGGTGACTTACACTGTTGGGGAAGCATNCAGGAACACTGAGAGTGGAGAGGCCATTCACACTGAGAAGAAAACCTGCATATGCAGTGACTGTGGCAAAGTCTTTACTAGTATATCTCATCTTAATCGGCACCGGATGATACACACTGGAGAAAAGCCTTTCCAGTGTAGCGAATGTGGGATGTCCTTCAGCCAAAAAGCCTTTCTCATTAAGCATTTCAGAATTCACACGGGAGAAAAGCCTTATAGGTGCAGCGAATGTGGCAAAGCCTTCAAGCATAATATCTCCCTCGTTTCTCATCAGCGAGTTCACACGGGAGAAACACCTTTCACGTGCAGTGAATGTGGGAAATCGTATATGACCAGATCCAACCTTACACGTCATTATCAAGTTCATGCCAGTGAAAAGCCTTACAATTGCAGCGAGTGCGGAAAAGCCTTTAAGGAAAAATCCAGCCTCGTTTATCACGCCCGAGTGCACACTCGGGAAAGGCCTTTCCAGTGCAGCCAGTGTGGGAAATCCTTCAGCCAAAAAGCCTTTCTCGTTAAACACTTCAGAATGCACACGGGAGAAAAGCCTTTCAGGTGCAGCGAGTGTGGCAAAGCCTTCAAACATAACTGCTTCCTTGTTGCTCATCAGCGAGTGCACACGGGAGAAACACCGTTTACCTGCAGTGAATGTGGGAAATCCTACATGAACAGATCGAGCCTTTTGTATCATTATCGAGTTCATACTGGAGAAAAACCTTAGAAGTGCAGTGGATGCCGAAAATCATTTAAGAAAAAAAAAAAAGAAAAATCCAGCCTTGTTTATCATGTCCGGGTGCACACTGGGGAAAAGGCCTTCTGAATGTCATGAATTTGGGAAGTGTTCAGAAAAAGAAAACTTCTCACCTCGTGAAAGATCAAAGATCAACAAGTTCACAACAGAGGACATGGTTTTTAAGTGTAATGTGTGGGAGATTTTTTACTGTGAGGTGTAGCCTCCTTAAACATCAGAGATTTCACACTGCAGCAAAGCATTAGGAGTGCAAGGAAGTGTTTTGGGGAAGTGTTTTGCTACAGGATCTGACTTTCTAGACTCCAGAAGATTCACACTGGCTAGAATATATATATATTGGATGCAGTGAATGGGGAAAATCATTTTCATGGGCTACTGTATGCACTCAAGAGAATGTTCACTGGACAAAAGTCAAGAATGTTTCAAGTGTGAGGAGGCCTCACCCACACCTCCATCCTGTTGAACTGGAAGGCCACAGTGCTGGGATGCATCATGAACCCACTGACTCTGGGAGAGCCTTTGAGCAAATGTCTGCTCCTAATAGTAATATCCACACAACCCAGATAGGTTTGTGAATGCAGAGAATGTAGAGAAAAGCTTCAGCCAGTGGCCAACCTTGTTCAGCTTAGGAGTGAACCAGATTTTGAAGAGAAGTTCTGAGAGTGGCCTTTGTGAAAGAGCCGTTCACTGAAAGTTACTCATCAGCTAATAACATTGGGATTTGATGAGGATTATTGCCATCTTCCTACTCCCCCAAAGTTAATACTTTCTGGGGAACTTAGCAAGAGGCAGCCCGATTTTCTTGACTGTACCAGTGAGAAGTGGAGTTTCCGTGGTACTGAGATTGTACAGGGGGAAGAATGGCCTCCATTAAATAAGACATGATTTATTGTTTTGTTTTTCTCACTGAATATTGCAGTTCCTGGAATACATGATTGTTTGCTGTATAGTCTTCATGATTGTTGTGTTTCTAACTGTTCCTGGTTTTGTTGGGGACGAGCTCCGTGTAGTACTTTATGCTCTCATGTAGGAGTTCAGTCCATTATGTTTTAGGTGTTTGCTGTCTTTTCATGTGTGAGTATTTTGGCTGTGTGTATATATACACACACATATATATATATATATATACACACACACATATATATATATATATATATATATATATATATATACACATGTATACTAAGTTACTAAGTGCATAACTGGTGCCCTTGAGGCCCCAAAACAACACTGAATCCCTGCAACAGGAGTTACACATGGTTATGAACCACAATGTTTGCAGTGAATCTGGGAATGGAACCCAGATTGTCTGCCAGAGCAGTAAGTGGTCTTACACAGTGAGCCTTCTCTCTAGCTCCATGTTTTAAGTGTTTAAGAAGTTACCAAATTCTGTTCTAAGTGGCTATGTGTTTCAGATTTCTCCTGGAGCATATCAGATACCAGTTCCTCACATCCTGACATTTTCTAAGTCATGAAGTATTCATTTTAGCAATTTTTCAAAAAAGATTCATTTATCTATTATGTATACAGAGTCCTGCCTGAGAGTACGCCTAGACGCCAGAAGAGGGCACCAGATCTCATTATAGATAGTTGTGAGTCACCATGTGGTTGCTGGGAATTGAACTCAGGACCTCTGGAAGAGCAGCTAGTGGTCTTAATCTCTGAGCCATCTCATCTCTCCAGCCTCATTTTAGAAATTTTATTACTTATGTATACATGGACATAATGGCACAGGCCTTTAATCCCAGCACTTAGGAGGCAGAGACAGCCGGAACTCTGTGAGTTCAAGTTCAGCCTGGTTTATATAGTGAGTTCCAGGACAGCCAGCACTATAAAGAGATACCCTGTTTCAAAAAAACACAAAAAGAACAAAACAACAACAACAACAACAACAACAAACAACAGCAAAACTATGCAGTGGCATAAAATTATGGTTTTAATTTTGGCCTATCTCCATATACTATTGTAAAGATTTATTTACATTTGTGGGTTTGTGTTATGAGCGCCACATGTATGTCTGGTCCCTTGGAGGGCAGAGGCAGCATCAGAGTCACTGGAACTGGAGTTGTGGGTGCTGGGAATGGAACCAAGTTCCTCTGAAAGATCAGTAAGTGCTGTTAGCCAATGAGCCATTTCTCTGGCCTTCCCACCCGTGTTTTGTTTGTTTGTTTGTTTAGATATAGTCTTACTGTGTAGGCNTGGCTACCCTGGAACTCTTTCTATAGACCAGGCTATTCTAGAACACACAGAGATCTATCATCTTCTGTGTTCTGAGTGCTGGTGGTAAAGGGATGCGCCACTGTCCGATCCCAAAGAAACTGGGGACAAAATGGCTACCTCTAGTACCTATTAGCAGACCAAAGCACATGCTGGCTTCCAGGCTCTCTCAGCATTGTAAGTACCTGTTTCAGGGTCCATGCTGGCATCCTGTCTCCTCTCAGCTCTTCTCACCCTGTGCCCTATCCTAAACTCTAGCTCGAGATCTCCCTTCTGACTCCCACTGCCATTTCAGCCATGTGCTCTCCTCATATTTGGATCTCAATGTCCTCTTGGGCCTCTCTCTTGTCCCCCTCTCTTCTCTCTTCTTCTCTTGATCTCCCATTCTCTTCTCTCATGGCCCTGTCTAATCTACTGGTCAGGTTTAGTCCTCTACCTTCTGTCTCTACATTGGAGTCTTCCTCAAGCTTCTCCCTCATATCTACAATAAAACCCTTCCCCTAAACCATACTTTGGAGTGGTCATGTTCTCACTTCTTACAGCCACACCTGGCACCCATATTTTTGTGCTTATTTTCTTTTATTGTTTGCTTTTTTTTTTCCTTTTTGGATCTGTGAGTTCAAGGCAAGCCTGGTGTACATAGTGGATTTCAATGCTACATAGTATGAACCTGTCTCCTCCTTCACCTCCCCCACAAAAAAAGAAAAGAGAAAAAGTTGTTTTCTGTTATTGTTTTGAAAGCTGATATTTCTGAGAAAAATATCAAAGTCTGTGGGTTTTGATTTTGCTTTTTTATTTTCTGACAGGGTCTCACTGTTGATCCCAGGATGTGTGTCCTCAAATCCTTGCTTCTCCTTCCCCAGTCTCCTGAGAACTGAGATTGCCTGAGTGCCAACATGCCCAGCTGTCTCCTTTGATCTCTCAGGGCTTTAGGCGCTTAGTCAACTTGCTGATTTAAGGCATTTTTCGCTAAAGAGGTGAAAATTCTCTAAGCATGAAGATATAGCCATATTCATTCCTAATATAAAGAGTATAATTATGTCTATGAACAAAGACAAGTGACATAGGATCTTCTAGTGTCTGCACAGACTTCTGCCTATTTGTGCTTTCCTAGACTGAAGGGCAGGACCTCCTGCAGAGGCCTCTGATGTGATGTAAGATAGTGGTGGCCTTGGATTTGTTCGTGGTATGCACTGGGCTTTACCCATAGTTGAGTGGTTTCCAGGAACAGCAAGTGGATCCTGCGATAGCAAATGAAAATGAAATGTGTGTAGGTAAAGCCTAGCAACAAGCAGGCCTCATGCATGAAAGAAAGAAAGAAAAAAAGAAGGAAGGAAGGAAGAAAATATAGAACAGAAACAAAGCATATACTAAGGTGTGTCAGTCCATCACTGACCTTTTCACCAGATATTAAGAGCCTCCGATTTATGGGAAATGTATCACACAAATCAGGAGTAGCTGAAGCTTTGCTATGACCAGCAGAGAGACGGAGATTTGAAGAGGAATTTATTTGACTTCATCACCAGAGTACATCTGCAAAATATTACACTTGAATATTTCCATTATATCGTCAAAAACCTACATCAGATCAATGGCAGGTGTATCAGTCAGTGATATAACAGGCATGTGCATAGATAGACAGACGTCCAAGTACAAGCAGTTATAAGACTTCTGATGGGGGCTGAGACTCCACCTAGTTCTCTGTAAGAGCAAAATGTGCTCTTTGTGGCTGAGCCATCTTTGCAGTCCTGACACTTTTTGTTTTAAATAGGCTAACACAAAGGAGAGGTCAAAACATGAGAGTAGCTAAGGTGTGGCTCAATTGATAGAGGGCTTGTGTAGCGTGCACACGGTCCAGGGTTTGATTCACAGCAGCATATAATCCAGAGGTGATGCCCATACATTCAGGAGGTGGAGGCAGGTGCATCAGAATTTCAAAATAATCCTGATGTACAAAGTGGGAGGCCAGCCTCATCCACAGTAAACCTGTCTCAAAAAAGTTAAATAGGGCAGGGCCCATGTGTGGTTGTTCAAGCAATTAAACCCAGCACTTGGGAGATAGGCAAGTAGATCTCTGTGTTATATACTAACCTGGCCTACATAGTTATATACTAACCAGCACTGCATAGTGAGACCCTGTCTTATAAAGAAAAACCCAACTGGACAGGAAAAAAAAACAAACAAAACCAAAACCAAATGAACAACAACAAAACAAAACAAAAAACAAAAACAAGACAAAAAACAAAACCAACTAAAGCAAAAATAAGTATTACAACTTTCAAGAACTATGGGGCANGATCAAGAGATAAACCTATGAATCCGGAGAACAGAAGGAAGACATGAAATAAAATCTAAGGGAAGGTGGAGAGATGGCTCAACAGTTAAAGACGACCTGCTTTTCTTGCAGAGGACCCAGGTTTTGTTTCCAGCACCCACCACACTGTGGGTTAACCACCATCCAACTCTAACAGGCACGCACATGAGGCACATACATACATGCAGCCAAAGCGCCCATGCACATAAAATAAACAAACCCCCAACAAATGAACAAAAAGAAGAATCTAAAGAAATAGAAAGGCCATAGAGTGAAATGGTAGCATATAATTTCACAAATCTAAGGAAAGAAATGAACATTCAAGCATAGAAGGTGTTAAGAACCTTAAGTGACAGGAGAAGAATCTCTCTGTGACACATCATCATCTAAATGTAAAANTTAGGAAGTGAAAAATCAGTGTTGCCGGGCGGTGGTGGCACATGCCTTTAATCCCAGCACTTGGGAGGCAGAGGCAGGCAGATCCCTGAGTTCGGGGCCAACCTGAGCGAGTTCCAGGAAAGCCAGGACTGCTTCACAGAGAAACACTGTCTCGAAAAACCTAAAATCAATCAATCAATCAATCAATCAATCAATCAATCAATCAATCAATCAACCAATCAGTGTTAAAAGCCACTGGTGGAAAATGCCAATTCACCAAACCAGGGAGCCACTCAGAACTTTATCACAGCTACCAGAAAAAACATGAAAATTGAGGAAAGTGTGAAATGATCTATTTCTGGCATTGAATNAACATAACTGCTAACCAAGACTACAAGTTGAGCAGTTTCACCTTTTAAACCTCACAGGGAAAGATGACTTTTGAGCATAGACACAAACTAAGGCAACTCATGACCATCAATCCAGCACATAGAAGATATTAGCCTTACATACACTTCATTTTTATTTATTATGTGTGTGTATGTGAGTATGTGTGTGTGTGTGTGTGTGTGTGTGTGGCACACGCAAACCATAGTGTGCATGGGGTTGTCTGAGGAGAGCTCTTGGGAGTCAGCACCTTCCACCTTTTGGGTCTTGAGGACTGAACTCAGCTTGGCAGGCTTGGCAGCAGGTGGCTTTCCCTGCTGAGCCATCTCAGCTGCCCATGACACTTGATATTTTAAGACCTCATTTAATGTTGTTCAGGGTGAGGATGGTCTTGAACTCATAATCCTCCTTCCTTCAAATCTCAAATTCTGGGATTATACCCATGCATCAGTATGCTCTGCTTAAAGAAAGGCATTTAAAAAATGTTTTTATTTGAGACAGGGTTTCTCTGTGTAGCCTTGGCTATCCTAGAACTTGCTCTGTAGACCAGGTTGGCCTCAAACTCAGAGATCCACCTGCCTCTGCCTCCCCAGTGTTGCCTTTAAAGGACTACGCCATGACCATCCAACAAGGAAAGCATTTTTAACCATGAATGTACAAGAAAGAGATAAAGATATAAATAAAGAAGAACGGGGAATGAGTCAGTCATGTCCAACTCACGAACCCAGCAAGTTCCAAAAAGAAATAGAGGAGAAAAAAAATGAACAAACAGCCCAACCAAACATAAACAACCAACAAATTACCAGAATCAACAAACAGTCCCTGGTAATTAATCTATCTATTAATAGTCTGAGCTCTCTAGTTATAAGACAAAGACCAACTGAGTGGGTTAAAAGCAAGATCTGACTGATTTTTGTCTACAATAAATAAATNATTGGCAAAGAGATTGACAATATAAAATGTAAGACAATATACGAAGTACATGGAAAACAAAAACTGACCATGAACAGTTCAACTTACATCTATTAAATTTTACCTTACTTAAGATTGGATTAGATAAAACACGATACAACATATTAATATAAGGAACAATTTTTTTTGTTTTTGTTTTTCAAGACAGGGTTTCTCTGTGTAGCTTTTGGAGCCTGTCCTGGAACTCATTTTGTAGATCAGGCTGGCCTTGAACTCACAGAGATCCACCTGCCTCTGCCTCCCAAGTGCCTCCCACCACCGCCCAGCTTGAGGAACAGTTCGTTAAGAACTTGGAGTAGTAAATATATATGCACTGATTCAGGTATTTNATTTTCTAAAATAAACATTGCTGGACATGAACAAATAATACAGAGACATTCATAGCGAGTGATATCAACAGCAATGTCATCAAAAGAGCTGTTACATAGATTTTAAAANCCTGAAAAACAAAAGTGAAGAGTTAAATTGCAAGAGATCTTCAGACTATTGCAAATGGGCTGAGGAGAGGGCTATGTGGTTAAGAATCTTCCAGAGGATCTGGGTTCATTTCCCAACACCCACATAGCAACTACCAATTGTCTGTAATTCAAATTTCAAATTCCAAGGGAATTCAATGCCCTCTTCTGGCTTCTGTTGGTACTACATGTGGTTGTGCACAGACCGACTTGTATGCAAAATACCCATATACATTAAAAGAAAAAAAAAAAGCCAAAACTAAAACAAAACCCAAAGAATTTTGCAAGCAACAACTATTGAAGACATATTCTTAGTAGCCCATGGAGTGCTTTATAAAATAGATCACGTTGTAGACTATAAGCAATGTCTTAACAAATACAAAAGGATCAAAATTATTTCTTCTATCTACTCATATCACAGTGAAATAAAACTAAATATTAATAGCAAAAGAAAATCTAGAAGCTATGCAAAGAAATAGCAATTGGACCCTGCTCTAGAGTGACCAGTGGATCAATGAAGAATCAGGAGAAAAATTTAAATTCAAATGCAAATGCAAATAACACTACTGCAGGGCAATGTGGGCTCAAGCTTTTATCCCCAGCACTTGGGAGGCAGTGGCAAGCAGATCTCTTTGAGTTTAAGGCCACTTTGCTGATCTACATAGAGTTCTAAGACAGCCAGGGCACATAGAGAAACCCTGCTTTTAAAAAAAAAAGAAAGAAGTGGAAATACTAATACTAAGGCATTTGTGATCTAATAGACACAGTTATAAAGGAAGGCTGATAGCTCCGAGAGGTGTATTAGTTACCTTTCTCACCGATATGACAGAATATTTAATATCTACAACATAGGGGACATGAGGTTTATGTTGTCTGGTTTATGTTTCAGGGCAGGGAGCCCATGATGGTGAAGAGGCACTGCAGCTGGACCAAGTCCACACACCCAGATGCTNATGCACACACAAACACACACACAGATTAATCTTTAAAAACANCTCCAGTGGGAGGAGTGGTACGTGCCTTTCATTCCAGCCAAAGCAGGTGGACCTCTGAGCTTGTGGGTAGTCTGGTCTACATCATGAGTTCAAAGTNAGCCAGGGATACACAGTGAGACCCTGTCTCAAAAACAAAACAGAACAAAAAACCAAAACACAANCCCAACAGTAAGAAGATCCCAGCAGAAAACCCTTGGACACGATAAGCACTTCATCAAAGTATGAGATCAGAGACCTAGGTTGGCCTGGGAGACCAGNAATTACTGTTATTCACAGATAANTAAGGCCACTGATGCTATTTCTCTCTCAGCAGTCTACACTGTCCCTCCTGCTACTCTTTTTAACTCTATCTACCTAATCTATGACAGAGTATAGAACTGGCTACTAAATACATGTCTATACTCATAGACAAATGCTACTCTCNGCCTTAATCGGAGAAGTCCCCCTATGGAGTGGATTCAAGCAGAGGAAGAGGCTCCTGTTTGCTTAAGGTGCTGATGATAAGTTACAGGTGAATGCTCAGCCCTGGACAAGGCATTTATCCTAGTCCCTGAAAGGCTAAGGGACACTGAAGAAGAGGAAACAGAATGGAAGAGCTAGAAGATGNGAAGGTTGTGAAAGGTCATCTTCTGGGCAAGACATAATGATCCCAACAACAGAGCCACGGCATCTTCTGTTGTCTGCCCAGGGTTTGCACAGCAATGGAACCATCAATAGGGATGAACTGGGGAGCTTTTCCGGGGTACCTACTTTTCCCTGGAGAACCATAGGCTAGGGATAGATTTTGGGAGAAGGGGAGTTATTGGTCNTCTACCCACTGTTGAGCCCAAGGAGCTCCAGTGAATAGTTTCAAGTAGATGGTCAACACATGGCCCTGATTTATTCCAGTGGGTAACAAAACAAATTAAAAGCCGGGCAGTGGTGGTGCATGCCCTTAATCTCGGCACTCAGGAGACAGAGGAAGGTGGATCTTTGAGTTTGAGGCCAGCCTGTTCTACAAAGCTAGTTCCAGGACACCCAAGGCCACAAAGTAAATAAATAAATTAAAAAACAAACAAATAAAAAACTATGAGGGGCTGGAGAGATGGCCTAGACCAGTTTTTAAAATTAGCACAAATTTAAGACATGACTCTGAAAAACATGAGTGAAATTGGAAACTTTATTTTAAAAGTGAAACATGAATNCATGAGGAAAATGCATAATGAAGCCACATTATATGCAACTATACTTTTGAGTACAGTGGATGTGAGGAACTGGTAATCTGATACCTTCTAGGAGTCAATGTGAAACATACAGAATGGAATCTGAGACCTGCTCAAAGGATGCCAAACATTGGCTTTGCATTGAATACACAGCATTAGGAGCTTCATGGAGCTGTCCCCAGCATCAGAAGTCAACTATAAGAACATAACAGAAACCTTTGAAAATGATCATAAAGAGTATACCCACAGTTAAGATCACTTGGGAACCAGGTTCAGATCTCAGCCCCATATGGTGGCACACAACCATTCTTAACTCTAGTTTCAGGGGGTCCAATGCCATCTTCTGACCTCTGTGTGTACTGCACACATAGGGTGCCCCTAACATATTCATACACATGAAATAAGTGCATCTANTACAATTTCAAAAGAATATTTAAAAAAGGAGTGCATAGCAAATAAACAATTATTTAGGGAAATGTAACATTTGGTAAGAGAAAGTATGGCACTTACATAAGACAAGGCTACTCTGTTCTTCCCTCATTCAACTCATAAACATGGACAGACCACTCCACACGTGAGCTGTCAAGAACCTCAGGCTGCCTCTNCCTGAGTTCCCTGGCANTTAGCATCTTGGGAAGAGCAGGCTGCTAACAAACACTCATGCTGGTCCAGTGNGTCTGTAGGATGAGGTGCATTTGGTTGCTGGTTCCCTCACAAAGGACTCTCAGAGCATCTGCTCAAAGTCATGTTGACCCTCCAAGGCTGAAGAAGGTTGATGAATGGCTGAAACTTTTCTCGGACATCCACACACCAATCTGGTTTTATTTCTGTTGACNGTCAGAGCAGACAGNNGCTGAGGCTTTCCTAGTCATGGTGCATCCTGCACAGTGACCTGTCCTGTGTCACTAGGATGGAGGTGTGTGTGCAGGCTCACCACATTTGAAGCATTTCATGACTTTCATCCAGTCAATATTCTGGTCTTTATTTAGAGGGACTGTCCACATTCATTGCAGTCCTATGTCATTTGCCAGGTGTGACTCTTCTGATACTTACAAGACCAGAACTGCATCAATAAACCTTGCCACATTCCTTGCCCTCATGCTGTCTTGCTGCAGTGTGAACTCTCTCGTGTTTAATGTGTAATGCATGGGGAAGATTCTCCTGCATTCATTGCACTTAAAAGACTTAGGTCTGGTATGAACTTTTTGGTGGTTCACAAGTTGAGTGTTGTTCCTAAAACACTTTTTATACTTGCTACACTGAAAAGGTCTTTCTGCAGCATGTGCCTGATAATGATAAAAAATGGTTGAATTTTTGCCTAAACAATTTCCCACATTTGCTACATTCATAGGGCTTTTCTCCACTATGAATTTGATAATGAGTTGTAAGGCTGATATGGGTACCTATACAATTCCTCACAATCTNTGCATTTAAAAGGCCATTCTCCGGTGTGAACTCTCTGATGCACAACAAGGCAGGAGGTAAGCCTGAAAGCCTTCCCACATCCAGTGCACTCGAAACGCTTTTCTCCAGTGTGAACACGAAAGTGTTGAACGAGATCGGCCTTTCATCTAAAGGGTTTCCCACATTCACTACAGTTGAAAGGCTTTTCACCAGTGTGAAACTCTGAAGTGTTGGCTGAGATGCGTTTTTCGGCTAAAGGACTTTCCACATTCACTGCACTTAAAAGGCTTTTCTCCAGTGTGTATTCTTTGGTGTAGAACAAGTATTGAAATATGACCAAAGGTTTTGCCACAGTCACTGCATTTGTAGTTCCTGAGGTGAAAGGTCTCTCCACTCTCAGGGCTCCTGGGTGACACCCCAGCATCATGAATCACTTGATACCCAAGAAGATATGAACCGGTCTGGAAGTGCATGACATCATCTGTGTTCTTTAATGTCACTTCTGACAAGTGGCTTCTGCCACTGTTTACAGCTGGGACTCTGGCCTCTTCACTTCGTCTTCTCACATCTCAGTTGTTGCTGCTGGAGCATGGTGGCACTAAGTGCTCCTTCTGTGGAAATACTCTGCTCATCAGGTGACATTTCAGCCTCTATTCTGCTCCAACAACCTGAACATAGAGAAATGATGATAAAGGGCATGTGGACTTTGGAATGACAGATGGCAACCACTAGTAAAGTGCCTGAGATTATTGATTGATCATAAGAGACCTAAGTAGGCTTGGGAAGGTCCCACTGGCTCACAGGATATGGGAAGAAAATAGGTCCAGGGGCTTCACAGACAGCAAAACCACAAGGGTGGCATGTCCCAGAGGGAATAGACAGTACCCACAAACACTCATGTAAAAATGACTTTCTGCAGGTCTCAGCTGCTTGAGATGCACACAGTGCAGAAGGCTGTGTCTAGGCCCATGAAACATGACAACTNAAAACCTTGCACTAAAGTACTGCTCAGGGAGTTAGTGCATAGTTAACAACACAATGAAGGGAAGCTTCTGTTTCACAGTGCTGCANGGGAATACACAAGACACAGCAGGTAATGGAAGGATAGCCTAGGTTTGAAAAGAACAGAAATGACAAGCAAGCCACTGGGCAGATGTAGTGGAAACAGTTCATGTTCCCTAACGTGTCACACCAAAGTGTTAGAGTCAATGGTTTCTTGATTTGAAACCATGCCAGNGTTCATAGATCTGCCCTAGGCAGTGAGAAGAGCCAAGCCCATCCCCTAAAGCTCTGATAGAGTGGAAGGTCCTTACCCAAAGAGGCNAAGAATTCAAAGGTTTGCAACATCACACTGTGGNACACAAGCCTCCGAGAGTCNTCCAGCAGTGTCCACTCCTCCCTTGAGAAGCAGACAGACACATCCTTAAAGGCCACAAAGCCTTGTNACAATAAANGAGAGTTGGGTTTACAAAAAGCCNCCTTCCTCAGGCCTCTTGCCAACTACGAGCTATCCACTTTTGCTTAGCTTGCTACCTTACGGGGTAGTAGACTCGTGAACCTTTGNNNNCCNG
>LZPO01075983.1:26135-43478 GCA_001675575.1 Neotoma lepida | reverse complement strand
TGTGTGTGTGTGTGTGCTGTGTGTGTGTGTTTGCATTTGTGTATGTGTGTTTAGGTAAATTTTTAAGAACATCATTGGGTGGTGAAGATGTAGTCAAAATTTGCTCCAAAGTCCATCAGTAGAAAAAAAAATCTATAATAAGGGTCTTGAGAGATGGCTCAGTGTTTAAGAGCACTTCCTATTTTTTCAGAGGATGCAGGTCTGGTTTCCAGCACTTACATGGTGACTCACAGCCATCTATGACGCTAGTTCCAAGGAATCTGACATCCTCTTTTGGCTTCTGTGTGTACCAGGCGCACATGTCATGCAAATATATATATGCTGGCAAAACACTCATAATACATGGGAAAAAACTTCAACTAATCTATGATAATTAGAATATGGAATATTTATAAAAAGTGTCAATGAATCCCTTGACATGGATGTTTGTTTAGCCCTGAGCCATTCCATAATAATTCCTAAGATCTGGGAAATAAGCTGATACATTTTTTCCATCCTTTTCTCATGACAGGGTTTCTCCGTGTGTAGCCCTGGCTGTCCTGGAACTCACTCTGTAGACCAGGCTGGCCTCGAACTCGCAGAGATCCATCGGCCTCTGCCTCCAGAGTGTTGGCATTAAATTTGTGTGCCACCACCACCAATCTATCCCTTCTATCATGTTTTATGTCCCAACTTGAATGATAATATTTAATAAACAATTTTGGCAATAGTGTTAAGTGCATGGCTAGATATGCCACTTGTAAACACAGAGCAATAAAAACAAAACACAAGGTGTGCCCATCGAGATGGGTTAAGGTGTCTGCTGCCAAACTTAAAAACTTGAGTGCCATCCCTGGGATTCACATGGTGGGAGAGAACCAACTTTCACAGCTGTCATCTGAACTCTGCACATGCATGTATATGGACACACACACACACACACACACACACACACCCCATAATTGTAATAAAAATGAAAAGAAACCACCATCTCCAGGTAGAAGCCAATGAAAGATGATTCTAATCAAATGCACACAACTGTTAGTGAGGCAGGGATGTAGCTGAGTTGGCAGAGTGCCTCCATAACATGAAGGATGCCTGGGTTCAGTCCCCAGAAGCACATAAAACTGAGCATGGTGAGGCACACCTGCAATCCCAGTACCTGGAAAGTGGAGGCAGGAGCATCAGCAGGTCAAGGTCTCCTTTCACTAAGTTGTACAGAATTGAGGCTACTCTGGGATACATGAGATCCCATATAAACAAAAATCCCAATGGAAATGATTGCTTTCTTTGTACTTCAATTGAGTTTCCATTGGGTTTCAATTTTCTCACACTATGACAGAGAAGATGTAAATTCTCCGTGTAAAAGAAGATAAGAACTGAAATCTGCTTGAGGCTGGAAGGCAAGATTTTTGAAAGCTGCTATGAAAAGGTCAAGTATGTGTGAACACAAAGGGAATGGTATGGAAGCACACCATACAGATGCATCGCCAATGTCAGGGTAATGTCATCGTGCAGCCACTGGCTTCTCCTCCTAGCTGTTTCTTCTTTCTTCCCATGTTAGCTTTCTTCATTCTTCTAGGTCTTTCATATTTGGCTGTATCAGTGATTTCTTAAGATGTCTCTTTGGGATCACAAGTGGGCTTTTCGAATAGCCTCCAGTAAAGATGAAGTGAAGGCTGACACTGTCCCGCTCACCTTCCCCAGCTCCACACCTAAGGGGTGGGCACTGCTGAACTATGAAGGTCTTTCCAGTTTCTCTTGTAGCCAATGGAGAACACATCACTCCTACTCTGTGAAAAACTTGAGTCCAACAACCTGCCCCAAGCCTGAGTAGATGAACCACTGGTGGACCAAGATGTTTCTTGGGGCAGTTCCTTCAACTTTATTTTTGAAGGGGTCTCACTGTGTAGCCATGGATAGCCTGGAATTTGCTATGTACACCAGGTTGGACTTGAACTAACAGAGATCCATCTGCTGCTGGGATTAAAGGTGTAGACCACCATGACTTGCTCCTACTTTCTTTTTTAATAATGTGATTTATTTATTTAGTGTTTGTATACAATGAAGTGCAAATGGAAGTCAGAGGATAATCTTTTGGAATTGGTTCTCTCTTTCTACCATATGGGCTCTGGGGCTCAAACTTAGGTTTCCAGGCCTGGCATCAAGCACCCTTACCAACTGAGCCACCTCACCCACACTTTCTTGCTGCCAGTTGAGATATGGCCACAGCCAAAGCCACATAACACTAGGACCATTTCTTTAAGCTTCAATTTCCAAACCAGCCTTTGGTTTGGAATAATTGTACTTTTGGTATCAGACATTGCTGAGAACTAAAGAGAAATGCTCCTGAGGTCTTCAGTGGAGAAATACTTCTGAGGTTTTCAGTGGAGTGCCTAGCAGACATAGGCGCTTGGTGTGTTGTTAACTTTATCTTATTGCAGTCCTCGAAGTTAATACCACCATCACTCCCATGCCACAATCAGAATGTGGGGCTGTGGTGGCTTTTGGAGGTTATTTGCAGACTCACATTGAAGAATGAGAGGCAGAGTTGGGATGTGGTTCAGTGACAGAGGGTGCTTGCTTGCCTAGGATACACAGGCCCAGGTACAACTGCTTGTACTACAAAAAGCAAAGCAAAGAAGCAGGATTGTCAGGGCCTAGGTAGGGCCAAAGGCCCTTTGGGATCCTGAGGATGGAACAAGGAGCCCTGGGCTTTAGTTCCCTGTCAGGATCATGCTTGGCAAGACAAGGAATGGACTGGTACCAGGGCTCCAAGGGGCCTGGAGCTTGACAGTTTCCCTGTAAAATTGTGATCAAATGTTTTGGACACTGGGCTATGAAATGCTTTGCTTACCCACAAGTATGNATNTTGCAAAACAGGAAGTAGAGGATGCTCTGAGTTCCCGTAATTCTGCTGTCTCTTTTTTTGCTTTACTTTACTGACTTGTTTTCTGCCGCCTCACTTGAGAGGTATATAAGGAGNGGTGATACTGATGAACTTTCTGGCTTTGGTCATCAGCCCTGGCAGCCCTCCTGACCCCAGCCTTTGATTCTTTCCTTTCTCACCCCAGTTCTTTCCCTCAGAATCCCAGTGTGAACCCACTGTATACGCAGGTAGAACTGCTGCTGGTCCAGTACCTAGGATTTGAAGAGGGACACTGAAGAGGGACAAATAATATGAGAAATGACCAATTAACAGACAAGACAGGTCCTGACAGTGAGTGAGCTGGAGTACAACATGAATAATCTGAGTGACTGCTAGTGAGTGACCCAGGGCCTCCTTCTAGGCCAAGGAGACACTATAGTCCTGAATGCTCACGACTGAATGTTAACAGGCTCACTTCCTACCCATCACTACACGCCTTGAAACAGCAACTGTTTTTGCTTTTAATCATGTTCACCCCTGTGTTGCATGTGTAGGTTTGTGCATGTGAATGTAGGTGCCCACAGAGGCCAGAGGTGCCTGATTCCCTGGAGCTTGAATTACCGGTGGCTGTGCGTCCTGTATGTCCCACCCACCCTAAAGAGTGCTGGAACTAAATGCAGGTCCTCGGCAAAAGCAGTGAGTACTCTCAACTGCTGAGTCATCTCTCTAGGCCCAATGTTTATTTGGCACGTGTGTATATGTGGGTGTGCAAGTGTGCCATGATACTTGTGTGGTGGCCCAAGGTACAACTTGTGGGAGTTGGTTTGCCTTCCACTCTGTGAGTTCCAGGGATTGAACTCAGGTTGTTAGGCTTGGTGCTGGGCCCGTAGAGCCATCTCACAGGCCTGAAAGGCAGACAGACAAATTCGCAGTAGTCATTTGCAACCTGGCACCTCTTGTTTTATCAGAGCTTTTTTTTTTTTTTTTTTTTGCTGTGGTACCTTTCCAGCATAGCATAGCGACAACCTGTACTTCATCTCTGTCACAGAGCTTTGGAGAGACAGGATGTGAGATCCAAGTGTCAGATTCATGCTCCAAACCGGGCACTCGAGCATCATGCTGGGCACTTGAGAGACACACAACACTCCTCCTCTCAATCCATGGAGGAAAATGTTGTGACTACATCTTCTGGTCAAGGCANCAGAGGGACCTGTTTAAGGTTATGTCCCAGGAAGAGGAATAGCAGGAATCCACACTGAGTGGCCAGGGTTGAGATGAGACTCATTCCATGCACAAGGTAATGGGGTCAAGAAACACACTGCACCTTTCCACAGGACATCACACTGGGTGATGGAAATGAGTATTTTCCCCCATAAGACAGTGGCCCCGAATTGGGCATATGCCCGAGAGTGGTCCTCAGCCTCAAGGCTGGAGGAAGCAGGGTCACTGACCACTTGTAGACCTCCTGGGACCCTGTAGAGGGGTGCTGTATTGTAAATTTTTATTTACTGGGGTGTGTGTGTGTGTGTGTGTGTGTGTGTGTGTGTGTGTGTGTGCCATAGCATGCATGTGAGGTTGCAAACCACTTTTGAGTTGTCTCACAGAGTCCATTTTGTACTCTTTATATACTTTGGGTGTGGGGCCATCCACGGAAGCATGGTTGGCTTGCCAGAGGTCACACTTCTAAAGAAAACCGACTCTCTCTCAACAGTCATCAACAGTCAATAACTCCTCAGTGGGGGCTAATAAGCACCCCACTTCATACTGGCTTACTGATCTTGAGCAGGCAGTCACANCTACTGTGGGCTGATGAGTGCAGTGGTCCATATGACACTGTTCTGCCTGGTTGTCCCCAACATGCTCCTATGGTGGCAGAGCCACTCAGCCATGCCATCTCATAATGGACCAAAATCTCCTGAATCTTGTAAGTCAAAAATATATCTTTCTTCCTGTAGNTTCTATCTCGTATTGTGTATCTATCTACTATCTAGTATTTGTCACAGTAATGACAAAAATTAAACATGTATCAAGGCACCAATATTACATGTTATATAGGTAGAATTTGTTGGGAAACAAACGTCAATTGATCTATTTTACTTTTTAAGAGAGGATATCACTTTGTTTCTTGAGCTGGCCTTGAATTCCTGGGCTTAAATGATCATCTTGCCTTAGTCTCCTGAGTGCTGGGAGTACAGCTGTGTGTCACCATGTTTGGAAATAAAGCTATTTCATAAAGAGAAAGGTATGAATGCCCCAAACTGTCACTTCACGATTATTTGATTATATATTCTTGACAATATGCCTATCAGTATGACAGAGACAGAATATGATGTCACATCTCTTTCTAAGTTCACATGTAGTGACATCACATGCCAGTCTGACTAGGATGATTTGTATCAGGAAAACTGANAAGCAGTTCAACAGGTTTATTTATTTTTACTGAATTTCTAGATTCAAGAATGTGCTGAAAATGTTAAGAATGCATTCCAAGTTAAAAATTACTATGTCCATACTATTAATACTATGAATATTATAAAATGTTGAGAAAGTATTTTTAGTGTTCAAAAACAATTATTTCATTTATCAAAGTTATTCATATGTCCAAAAACTAAGTAAAGTTCTACTACATTTCCTAGTTATAAATGTTTCTTACTTTTTAGAAAAAAATGGGATTATCAGCCATTATCTATTAAACATAGACAAATGGTATTAGCATTTTATGAAAAAAGGTANACAGATAGAACAGCAGGTAGAACTACCAACATCATAGAAATGCAATTAAAAGCACAATGAGCTGACATTATATAGAGCTCACCACTCCAAAAGGATTGCCTTTCTTAAGAATGGGCAATCTTGCTGGATAGTGGTGGCACATGCCTTTAAACCCAATATTTGGAGGCAGAAGCAGATGGATCATTGTGAGTTCCAGGACAGCCAGGACTACACAGAGAAACTCTTGAAAAAAAAAAAGAATGGATAGACTTATGAAGGAGTGTGTATGTATACATACCGACATTGAGATTACTAGGATATAATTAGTTTAAGTCACAGCAAAGAGAGGATAAAACATCTACATTTAAAAACACAACAACTTTTGAATATGTTGACTACTGAGATTACAATGTCTTCATGGGTATACATGGATGATAAACTTTTAAAATGTATACACCTTAAATATTTAGAGGTAGTGATATTTCAATTTTACATAAGTAAATTCTTAAAAAAATGGCTAAAAGTAAAAAAGATAAATCTCCAATTTTCTGGAGACNATGTTTGGTAACCCCAATGTTTTTCCATTCTTCACTGATACTAGGTGATGGTAGCTTTACAGTAGCTAGAGAGGGGGAGGTGAAAAATGAAGGCTGATTCAAATTGAGACAAGAACAATCCTTGCTAGACAAAACCAAAGCCAGACAACCAAACAAAACCCAAAACATCATCAGTTGTTCCTTTATGGGAATCCCAATTAAATTTCCTTGTATTTNTGCCTACATAANATTTAAACTTGTGGGGAATTTCAAGAAACATGGTGGAGAATTGCAAAAGTTTAAGAATAGCTTCACAAGTACAANACATACAGATTTGGTTGTGTGATTTGCTCAAGACACAGTCACTAGAATTTCAGACACTGTTCACAAGCAACACTATGCATACCGCTTTCTGCTGGCTCTTCCACAATCTATGGACCACACCCTATGTTTTGGTACTAATTATTGCTCTTTCCTGGATCCTGGTGGCATAAACCTGTGGAGTCATAGACATAAGATTACACGTCTTCACAGAACCCATATGAAATGCGTCTGTTCAACTGCGCTGCACACTAAATGTAAATTTATGTGGGAATATGGTAACTAGTGCAAGCTGTATCAAGAAGCATCAGAGGTAGTTAAAACAACTAATCTTTCCTTAGGGTGATCACTAATTTTTTTTAATGCTTTACCTTTATTCTCTTAAATATATTTTATTTTACTTTTAAGTGCTTTGGTCTTTTTGCCATGGGTGTTGGGTCCCCTGAAACTGGAGTTACAGACAGGTGTGAGATGCCAAGTGGGTGCTTGGAATTGAACTTGGGTCCTTTGGAAGAGCACTCAGTGCTTTTAACCCCTGAGCCATCTCTCCAACCCCATGATCAGTAATCTTAAAAAAAAGCAGTAATATTAAAGACACCTANGTCACAAAAGCCGAGGTCCAGGAAGCCTTGCTTTTCTACAGTGGGGGCAATTCGAGTAGTTACTGGGCCAGCATCGCAAACTCAACACCACTGAGAAGGAACTACTGTCAGTGTTTCTACTGTGGCACACGAAGTGGGGGCTTCATAAAAACTGTCCTGCTTTCCACACAAACTGGGCCTATGTTAGAATTCTACTCNTCAAGGGAAACAAACCATACCCCTTGGTTAAANGTACATGAGAGAATAAGGTCTTTTCTATTGCACAAAGCAGAGNAGTACCANATAGGATGTGACTACTTAGTGAGTTGAAGTGTGTAAGTATCAATTAGACATGCAAATAAAGTCCATCTCAACTACAAAGAGTAACATTAGGTCAAGAATTTAAAGGAAGACAAGCCTTTGCCCACAAGTCTCCTGTTTAGTAACCAAATTACAGGCTCACATACACTCAGTCAGAAAAGGAAATATGTCACCCCTAAGGTGGAGGCTACTGATAATTTCCTCTAGGGGAGCCCAGGCATGTTGGGTGTACAGGTACACATATGTTGAAGGTGCTAAGAGGGGAAGCTTTGTCAATGAGAGAATGTAGCAGTGATTTAATTTGGGTGAGGGAGACTATCAAGAACTGTTGGAAGGGCAGCTTCCATATGCATCACACCTGCCTGGAAGGCACGGGACACTTGACCTCTCCAGATGTTTATGATAGGGTTTACATGTTGGCAGATGGCATGCTCAAAAAAGTTCAACTCAGCTGGGCGTGGTGGCACACACCTTTAATCCCAGCACTTGGGAGGCAGAGGTCCATGCATCACAGTGAGTTTGAGGTTAACCTGCTCTACATAGTAACTTCTAAGACAGCCAGAGCTACTAGCGAGATCCTGTCTCAAACAAGCAGACAAATAAACAAACAACAAAAACCCAAAATATTCAGCTCATCTGTTAAGAGCAAAAGACTACATTTCCTGTTGCTCTAAGGCCTTTCTAAAAGGTGGACTTCTAGGAGCTGTGTTAGACATAGGGTTAAGGACTTTCTCACATTTGCTGTCTNCCTGAGTATTCCCCATGCCATGACATTTTTGGTGTTGAAAGACACTTGAGTGCTGGCTAAAAGTTCTACCACATTTGGTGCATTCATAAGGCCTTTCTCTAGTGTGGATTACTTGGTGCTGAATGAGGGCCGACTTTCGCCTAAAGGATTTCCCACACTGCTCACACTCATATGGTCTTTCCCCAGTGTGGATTCTGCAGTGTTGAGTAAGGTTGGTGCTCCGACTGAAGGACTTCCCACATGCACCACATGTATAAGGCCTTTCCCCAGTGTGAACTCTCTGATGTTTAATAAAGGCAGCCCTGCGGCTAAAGGACTTTCCACACTGGCCACACTCATAAGGCCTAGCTCTGGTATGTATTCTCCGGTGTTCAACAAGACTGTAGCTTTGCCTGAAGAATTCCCCACATTCAGCACACTCATAGGGCCTTTCCCCAGTGTGAGTTCTCTGATGTCGGTCAAGTTTGGATTTGTGTCCAAAGGTTTTCCCACATTCCCCACACTCGTAAGGTCTTTCTCCAGTGTGAACTTGACGGTGTCTAATAAGGGTAGCTCTTTGGCTGAAAGATTTCCCACACTGGCCACACTCATAAATTTTTGTTGTAGTGTGAANTCTACGGTGTTCAATGAGGCTGAAGTTTTGCCTAAAGGACTTCCCACATTCCCCACACTCATAAGGCCTTTCTCCAGTGTGAATTCTCTGGTGTCTAATGAGGGTGGCTCTTTGGCTAAAGGATTTCCCACACTCCCCGCACTCATAAGGCTTTTCTCCAGTATGAATTCGGCAGTGTTCGATAAGGTTCGAGCTTTGGCTGAAGGATTTTCCACATTCTCCACACTTATATGGCCTCTCTCCAGTGTGAACTCTCTGATGTATATTGAGAGTGGCTTTCTGTCTAAAGGATTTCTTACACTGGTTGCACTTATATGGCCTTGTTGAGTTGTGAATTCGCTGGTGTTCAACGAGGCTGAAGCTTTGCCTAAACCATTTCGCACATACGTCACATTCATATGGCCTCTCCCCTGTGTGAGTTCTCTGATGCCGGACAAGATTGGATTTGCATCCAAAGGCTTTCCCACACTCTCCACACTCATACGGCCTTTCTCCACTGTGAATTCTACAGTGTTCAATGAGGTTGGAGCTCTGACTGAATGACTTCCCACATTCGCCACATTTGTATGGTTTTTCTCCAGTATGAAGTCTCTGGTGTATAGTAAGTGTGGCCTTTTGGCTAAAAGATTTTCCACATTCCCTACACTCATAAGGCCTTTCTTCAGTGGGAACTCTCTGGGATGGCACAAGTGAGTATTTATCTTGTAAGGCTTGTCTGCATTTGCTAGGCTCAAAATCCATTTTTCCAGTGCATCCCCTCGGGTGCTGAACAAGCTTGAGTTTGTAGCTGGAAGGTTTTCTGAATTCTTGTGACTTAAAGTGACTTTTTCTACTATTAGCCTCCACCGACTTGGTGATTTCATTTTGCTTCTCATCTTTGGGACTGTTCTGGGGCTGGAGAAGGTCCCATTTATCTGGGAAGTCCTTTCTAATTTTTTCTACAGATGAAGGGGTTCCCTGACACATGGAGTACGCAGTTTTTCATGACGGGGTTACTGTCTACATCTCCCTTAAATGGATTCTTGGCATTGTGATGCTTTTGGCACTGGAGGATTGAACATGCCTCCACAAAGAACAGTTTTTGTCCAGGTAGGTCATCCAGATGTAAAATGTCTGTTAAGACAGGAACACAGATGTTACAGGAGTGAGTCTTTCCAGTCAGGAGACCTTCCTTTGGAGTCCNGGCTTGTGACATTTCTACACAAACACTCTGTACAGAAGTATTTTCTTCATACTCTGACTCATGCCAACAATCTGAAAAAAGGAAAAATGCTGTTGAAAGTCATGTTAACTGTGGGTGAAGTGTATCAATGATGCTTTATTACTGTTTTTCTCTATATGTTTAGACCTCCTAAGGAATGCTTCTAGCTAGGAAGAATCTCTCATTCGCTCTTTAAGACTGGCCAACTGTTTGTTTTTTTTAATATAATTTTTTATTAAAAAATTGGGCTGGAGAGGTAGCTCAGAGGTTAAGAACACTGACTGTTCTTTCAGAGGTCCTGAGTTCAATTCCCAGCAACCACATGGTGGCTCACAACCATCTGTAATGAGATCTGGTGCCCTCTTCCGTATACATAATAAATAAATCTTACAATAAATAAATAAATAAAAAGATTTCCTTTACTTTTACATACCAACCCCTGTTCCCCCTCCTTCCTCTTCTCCCGCTCCTCTCCAACCTACCCCCATCCCACCCACATCCCCTCTACATAGAGAGTAAGGCCTCCCTTGGGGAGTCAACACATACTGTTATACCATGTTGGGGCTAGAGCTAGCCCCTCCCTCCTGCATCAAGGCTGAGTAAGGCATTGCACCATAGGGAACGGGGTCTAAAAAGCCAGTTTGTGTACCCAGGATAAGAACTGGTCCATTGCCAGGGACCCACAAACACATCAAGCCATGTAACTTTCACCCACATTCAGAGGGCCTAGTTTGGTCTCATGCAGGCTCCCCAGCTGTCAGTCCAGAGTCCATGAGCTCCCATTAGCTTGGGTCAGATACTTCTGTGGTTTTCCCCATCGTGATTCTGACCCCCCTTGCTCTTATAATCCTTCCTCCCTCTCTTCAACTGAACTCCAGGATCTTGGCCAAGTGCTTGGCTGTGGGTCTCTGCATCTGCTTCCATCTTTTTGTTTGTTTGTTTGTTTTAAGACAGGATCTTTTTACATAACCCTGACTGTTCTGGAACTCACTCTGTAGACCAGGCTGGCCTTGAACTCACAGAAACAGAAATCCATCTGCGTCTGCCTACCAAGTACTGGGATTAAAGACATGTGCCACCATGCCCAGCAGNAGGGTGAGAAATTGTTANCAGATGGCAAAGGTCTCAATGGGTANCATGGAGTTAATATGGGGAAGAAGGGCAATCNGGAAATGACATTAAGAAAAATGTTTCCATGTATATCCAAGAATACATTCCTCTGCTCTGTCTGTCTTAGGGGCAGATACTGAAGCACAAGGACATATTCCTTTCCAAAGTCTGCCAAAATTATTCTACCCCATGAGATAGTCTAACTCTAATTTAGAAATAACAAATTTAGATTGTCTTAGACACAAGACATGATTCAACCAAGTGGACCCAATGGAGCCCCTGTTTAAAAGTTAACGTTGAGTTAGGTATGTAGTTCAGGTATAGAGTGGTTCTTNAGCAAGTTCAAAGACCTGGGTTCAACACTCAGCACCAAAAGAAAAACAACTACCTGTACTACTACTACTANCATGATAGCCTACAATAAGTTAAAACAGGGCTTTCAAGAGTTAAAATATATAAACTACGACTTATAAAGGGTGAATTATCTCCATTGTTTCTCTGTTGGATAGCNCAGTTGTGTCCATTGTTATTCCTAAAATGTCTCTGCATGCTAGTGTGCTAACTAGTTCCTGGAGCCACTCATAAGTCCCATCGTGGACAAGTCCTAGAAGAGTCCGATTTCTTTCTAGGAAAGACTGTAATTTCAGCCCCATATTGATTACTGGGAAGGGAGAGGAGTAGAATCAGTTAATCAGTTATGAGCACTGATTAAATCAATTATGCCTTTTATGAAGGTCATGAGACCTTCATCAAAACCACATGACCTGGCTTAGAAAACATCTGGGTTGATCACTATAGCGAAGTGTTGGGAGGGTGGTGTGCCTAGAGAGGACAGAAAGCTGCCAAATCTTCTGCCCAAATAATCTTTGCTTCCTTCTCTCCTTTCCCTCCCTTCTTCTCCCCTCCCTCCCTCCTTTTCTCTCTCCCTCATCTTCTTTCTTGCGTAGAAGCCAGAAGAAAACGATATAGCTCCACAATGTGGGTTCTGGGAATCAAACTTGGGTCCCCCCTACTTAGTCACAGAAGCCTTTATCTGCTGAACCATCTTGCTTTTCATCTGACCAGGGCTTTGCTTATGCAGCTATTCCATTTGATATACCTGAATTGTAAACTCCATAACAGTGTTTTTCTAGAAAATTATTAAACATATTTGGGAGAACCCTCAAATTTGTAGTTGCATAGACAGAAATGGACTGTGCTGGACATCTGATTTGCAACTGGAGTTTGAAGAGACTGAGCCTTTAATGTATGAGACATACTTCATATTCCTGAGAGAATCAAAGCTGAATGAAAATGCAGTGCGTGCCACACTGCAGAATTGGCTGTTAGTATTGTAAAAACACCCAGACCCCTTGAACATCCTTGTTGGACAGACACAATGCAACTAATCTTTGCAAATATTTTAAAAGCCTATCTCATCATACAAACCAGCAATATAACTGTTGGACATGCTCCTTTGACAAGGGTAGATGTGTAGCACACTTTACATGTCTAGGTCCAGAGAATTCTAACTGTACAAGTCTGTAGTGCTATTTAATGATCAATGTTCACAGGGCATATTAAATATGGGTCAGTGTTGGAAGATAATGATGAGGGGCAAGTGATGTTTGCTGGGCAGGAAGAAAGGTTGGGACAACTGGAGCAGGAAGGTAAAGATAAAATGACAAGTAAATACTGAATGTGGTGAAGAAAACACAAAAATGGGATATGGCTAGTGGCACATCAAAACACTGCTGTGTAACAGGTTTCTGGTGTGCTTTGGACACAACTCTGATGTCACTTCCTGTCTCACTTGCCACTCATGATGGTCAAGCTTCCTCTTGAGACCCCTAGTGCTTTTCATCCTGTGAGATAACCAGGAATCTCTCCACAATTCCACTTGTCTAAGAATGTGTGAACTCCATGATGCAAGTCTTGAGGAAAAGCAGGACAGGTGAGTGATCAGCAGTGTTCTAGAACAATCTAGTACCCAGAAGACCATTAGGAAGAAAGATAAGTATTGCTAAAAAAAAAAGCCTAGAAGAAGGTCTGATAAAAATTTATAGCCCACACAAGTACCAATCATGATAACGCCTGCCAATTCCTGAAGGAGGTGGCTATAAAAGAGATGTCAGGTAGGAGGATGAAGAAAATGGAGCAATGGTACTATGGATGTGAAGAGTCACCCAGCTAAGGAGAGAGCAAGCCAAGTGTGAACTATAGCTTTGATTGCCAGACTCTTGCCACTCAGAACTTGCAGTGAATCTTTTGGAGGCATCCAGTCTTTGGGTTGCTGAGGGTAATGCACACAGCTCAGTGTGGGCAACCACAANNCACCTATCAAGGAAGTAGGATAATCAACAGGTCCTTGCAGAACGGTCTGGTTATGGAGAACAGAAGGAAATGAGACCACGGGGAGGTATGGAGGCCTCACCCAGTGAGATTATGAGTGCAATGTTCTCCAGCATCACATTGAGATAGAGTAGCCTCTGACTTGCATCCAGGAGCTCCNACTCTTCCTGGCAGAAGTAAACAGCCACATCTTCAAAGGTCATATAGCCCTGTCAGGATGAGGACAAGTCACAAAATGATCTACTTCTCTCCTAGGATTCCAAGTTCACCCACCTGTACACCCTTCCTTCATACACTCTACTGCCTATTTTGTACNTCTTTGGGAAATACTAGGCTCCAAGGCCATTGACACATACCTCTCACCACAGGCTCAGTATCACTGTGTGCTCCTACAGTACCCATAGGTCTGCTGGAGGAAGCAATGTAATTCTGAGCTTAGCAAACACATGGCTGTAACCCATTATATTTGACAATTATCACAGGATTCCTTAGATGTGTCCTTCACACACATCTAAAGGTGAGNTGACTCTTCACCATTACATCTTGAATGCCAGCACCCACAGGTTTGAAGCTCTCTTTTCTCTCTTTGTACACACTTCTCCTTGGATCATCTCTCGCTCATGTGGTCTCTAGTGTACATCTACCTCTATCCCCTTCTAGCACCACAGGTATCTTCTTGGTCTCCCCTATTATTAGTACAAGGCGTTCAGAGCTTTCCAGACTAACCCAGCTTTCCAATGCTTTTTACCAGTGAGAGGTAGCCCCCACTCAACTTTCAATCCCTCCTTCTTCAGTTCCTTATGCTGGCTTCAATTACTATTCTAATTCCTGTCTGGTGCTGTGATAAAATACTCTGACCAGAGTCACCAGGGGAGGAAAGGGTTTATTGGCTTATACTTCTAGGTCACAGCTCACCATTGAGAGAAGTCAGGGCAGGAAATCAAGTAAGAACTTGAAACAGAAACCAAGGAGGGATGCTGCTTGCTGGTTCATGTATAGTCTCATACTTGGGTAGCTTCCTCATACTATCTGCTGTGCACAGTGGGATGGGCTCTCTCCTATGTCAATTAACAATTAAGTCANTCCCCCCACAGACGTGCCCATGGGCCAATCTGATCTGCATAGTATCCTGATTGAGATTTCCTTCTCAAGTTACTCTAGGCTGTGTGAAGAAGATAGCCAAAGCCAAGCAGGACAGCTACCAACAACCATTTGGGGAATCACAGGACTCCATGGCTTTCTTCANTCTGGGTTTTCTTGATATATCTTCTCCAATCACAGCTTTCTTGTCTCTAACAACTGAATAGTTCATCTCAGAGGCTGCCCACTCCAGACCACATAGACAAGCAGTTATGACTCTAAGATAACCCACCAGCCTGATTGAAACTCCTCAGACACTTCTAAATGCTGGCGAGCCCAAAGCCTGGCAAACAGGCAATCATACTGGCCACACTGTCATCTTGACTCCATTNTTCTATGTCTGACTAATCTCCACTCTTTCTATGGAAGCCTTTGATTCCTTTCTGCTCACTAANTTCTCACTCAATTCCTTTCCTTCATTCTTTCATCTTTGTGATGATAGAGAAATATGGGATATAGATATGATAGGACAAAAGGGTGGATTGTTGAACCTACTTTTAAAAAGCAACTTGTTTGAAATGTTTTATATTGGTATAGATTTTAGTTTATTGATAAAAATTTAAAGTTAATTTNGTTATACTGTATATATATTTCTACTCTTGTTTAANGTNTTATGTTTGTTAAACTCATTTAAATTGTAATGGATAATTAAGAAATATAGATTAATAATTACTCTTTTATGATAGTCAAACTTATAGTCATGTTAGTTAAGTTTTCTAGATATACATAGATATATTTCAATTAGGTAGGTAATCTNCAAACACTTCAAAGACCTACAGAATATGGCATTTAAAATGTTTTAAAAACTTAGACTTTCTGGACAGTGAGACATGTCTGCTCCTGGCAGCACCCATTTACTTCAAAGAGAAAGATGGGCATCAAAGACACTCCATATGGAGTTTATCTTCTTTTTGGCAAAAATAGCCATTTGGACAAGAAACTGTTCTTGCCTGGACTGCTTGAGAAAATGTTGTATCGACTGGACATGCAAGACCCATGGAAAGGTGACCACTGAACTTTGCAAGACAAGGTTCCTGCTTCACAGAGGAAACTGCCAGACATTCTACAGGACACAGAGAGAAATGACTGAAAAACTCTAGGCCTATAGGCTGAAGATGGACGCCCCAACAATACAGAGCAACTTTGGATGACTGTCCAGGCAGCCAGAAGTCTCTATCATTCTAGATTTTTGGAAGTTGCTTAACAATGCTCTTCCTGTTTACTTAGGTAATATTATATCCTTCTGGAGTCTTTGATGTAGTTGAAGACTAGATAGTTATACTTTTCCTTGGTTATGATAAAAGATAAATTAGACATAAAACGTTAGACTCACAAATACAGGATAGATAGACTATTTTCTTTAATTTTGCCAAATTCAAATAGACTAGATATTGTAACTGTAATTCTTGCTAGATATCTGTTTTGTTTTATGTAATTTTACTATGTTGAAGTTAAAACCTTCCTCTTAAATAGAAAGAAAAGGGGAAATGATGGGGATGTTTTTCTGTATGCTGTGAATATGTGTTGCTCTGATTGACTGATAAATAAAATGCTGACTGTCCAGTAGCCAGGCAGGAAGTATAGGTGGGATAAGGAGACAAGGAGAATTCTGGGAAGAGGAAGGCTGAGACAGGAGACGCCAGCTGCTGCGGAAGGAACAACATGCCTGTAGACTGGTAAGGCCACAGAATACGTGGCAAAACATATAGATTAATAGAAATGGGTTAATTTATGTGTAAGAGCTAGTCAGTAATAAGCCTGAGCTAATGGCCAAGCAGTTATAATTAATATAAACCTCTGAGTTATTATTTTATAAGCAGCTGTGGGACTGCCGGGCTGGACTAGACCACATGGGGCNTGGTGGGACCCAGACAAAACTTTCACCTACATTGTGACACCTACCAACTCTACCAGATGCTCAAGTCATGAGACCTAGTCTTGATCCCACTCTATTTTCCTGAGCATCAACACCAGGACTTTCCTAAGTGCAGCAGGACTTTCCCAAGTGCATACACCTGGGAGGACTTGGGAAAGGACTCNGGAGGAGGATTACTTGGCTTCAGTAGCTGTAGATGAGCCCAGGAACATAAAGCTGATTCCATTCTCTAACTGTTAAGTCAGGCTATATTCCAGGGCAAACGTCAGCCCTTTTAGGTGTCTTCAAACTGAATCTTTCCCAGGGTTCCTGATCTGCAGGGCCATCTTTCAAGCGGACATGTCCACAACTGCTCTTTGAAATGCTCACTCTCTGTTCCTTTTGAAAATATGCCAATGAGATGGCTCAGTGGATAAAGGCACTGGCTGCTCAGGTCTCAGGTCTCAAGTTTGATCTTTGGGACCCAAGTAAAGGTTGAAGGAGATAACTGCACAGAATTCTCCTCTGACCTGCATACACATGCTGTGGCATGCATGGATGTACATATACACAATAATAGACAAAAAGTTTAAAATNTTTTTAAAAATAAAAATATAGCTCATTCTTCTATTGAACTCCTGATTGCCTTCCTCAAACCCCCAATTGCTGGGATTACTGGGGTGTATATTCATATAAGGATTTACACCTCATTCTTAGGATGGACAAAACAAAATTTCAGATATCCTAACACATATTCCAAAATCGAATTCTACAGTCAACTTTGAAGTGCAGTTAGTTAAGCTTCCATNCAATAAAAACCTAAAAATCTGGAATCCCTTGAGTTATTTTACCCTTTTCTCATTNCCCCTGAAGAAAAACCCAGGTTTCTTAAATAAAAAAGCAATCCAGAGCCTAACCACAGCCTTTGGCCCTCTGGTCACCACACTGATGAAGTCATACCAACTATTCCCTGGACTATGGCAGTAGCTGCAACTCTGGGGTTTCTATCACCTTCTTTTATCCCCA
>LZPO01075983.1:0-13694 GCA_001675575.1 Neotoma lepida | reverse complement strand
AGTGGGCAGTTTTAATACTCCACTTTTTCCATAGACAAGTCATCTGGACAAAAAAATACACAGAGAAACATCAGCATTAAAAAGACACCATATATCAAATGGACTTAACAGATATCTACAGAGTATTTCCTCAAGCACAAAAGAATATACATTCTAGCCACAGTCCATGGAAGCTTCTCTAAAATAGATTACATCCTGGACAGAAAACAAACCTTAACAAATTCAGAAAAACAGAAACAACTCCATATATCCTATGTGACCATAAAGCAATAAAACTTAAAACTAACAGCAAACAAATCTCTAGTAAGCATACAAATCCAATGGAATTAAATACACTATTGAGTGTTGGGCTGGCAGTATCCCAGAGATAAAAGAAAATGGAAACACAACACAACAAAACCTCTGGGACACATTAAAAGTTGTCCTTTAGGGAAAGTGTATAACTCTAAGTGCCTACATTAAAAATCAGAAAGAGCTCAAATCGATGACTTAATGAAGGCAACTCAAGAATTTGGAAAACATGAGAACAATACAAACCCAGATCAGTAGATGGCAAGAAATAATAAAAACCAGAAAGAAATTAATGAAACAGAAATAAAGACAACACTACAAAAAATCAGACCTTGACCCAACTAAANAAAGAAAGAGAGGACCCAAATTAACAAAATCAGACATGAACAGGGAACTATTACTACAGACAGCAAAGACATTCTGANCATTANAAGAGAATACTAAAAAAAACCCTGCATTTAAGTGGGAGCAGTTTTTTGTTTTTGTTTTTTCAACTGTGTGATCTATTTGAACTCCTGCTAGATAAACTGAATCATTGGACACCAGTTGCTACCTGGGAAAACAGAGACTTGGTGTTATGAAAACCTACACCCCGTAGCTACTTTCCTTTGGGTTAGTATGTAAGTTACTTTCCACTGCTATGAGAAAACACAATGACCAAGGCAACTAATTGAAGGAAGGATTTATTACAGTTCCAGAGGGCTAAGAGTCTATGATGGCAGAGTGGAGGCATGATGTTTGAAACAGGAGGGACTCACATCTCAAACTCCAAGCAGGAAATGTTTCATACACACACTTACATCATAATACTGTTAGACATACTTCAGCTTCCGGGCTTGATCTGAACACAACCCGGATGTCATACTCTGCCTCAGCTCTTAAGCACTCCTGAGCAACAGGCAACTGTTGTGACCATCTTGACATGTCTACCTTGTGAAGAAATCAGGACTGTCTCCCAACCCCATGTTGTTCAACTCCATAGGAAATAGATAATGTAAGTCTTAAAGAAAAAGATTGGTAAAGAATGACCAGTATTTTAAAGAGGCCTNGANAGAGGGTCTAGNACAACANTCCACAGTNCANATAAGCACCAAGCATCACAATGTATGAAATTCCTGAAAGACACAGCTGTCAGACATCAGACAGAAAGGGGCAGAGCTTGGAGAAAAAGGAATTGTGGATAAGAATGTGGCCATCTAGCCAAGAAAAGGCAATGTCACTTTAGAAGCTTTAGTTACTGTTAACTGTCAATTTAACACAATCTTGGAGGACCTCGAAGAAGGGCCCTGTGGGGGACTGTTTTGATAAGGTAATTGAGGTTGGATGACCTGCCCATTATGGGTGTCACTATTCCCTGGGCTTGGGGTCGTGGACTGNCTATGAAAGAGAAAATGAGCTGAGCACTGGCATGNATGAATTCATTCTTCTCTGCTCTTGACTGCGGATGTGATGTGACTGGTTTNCTCAAACTCCTGCTGCTGTGACTTCTCTGCCACGATGCAATGTAATGTGGAACTGTTGAGTCTATTTTATCAAAGCAACAGAAAACAAACTAAGACAGACCCAATACTATGACTGGAGGACTTCTGCCAGCCAGACATTTTGATGAATATTGTGGGGTGGCATGCATGTGTGAGGGCTGCTCAGGGCAGGGCACATAGCTCAGCACTGATACCCATAACACANNTGTCAAGAAAGCAGGGAAGTCAACAGGGCCTATAGTTTGGCTNTGNAAAGGGCAGAGCTGGTTCTANGAGAAANAGGCAGATGGGAACCAAGACACAGGAGAGGTATGGGGGCCTTACCCAGTGAGGTTATAAGTGCAATGTTCTCCAGCATCACATTGAGATACAGNAGCCTCTGAGCTTCATCCAGGAGCTCCCACTCTTCCTGGCAGAAGTACACAGCCACGTCTTCAAAGGTCACACAGCCCTGTCAAGATGGGGACAAGTCACTCAATGACCAACTCCTTTTAGGATTCCTAGTTTACTCACCTCTCCCCCTTTTGCTTACTCCCCTCTTGCGAAGATAAAAAGCCCAATACACTGAGACTCACCTGTGACTTCATTCCCAGATCACTACGACCTCCCAATGCACCCAGAGAAAGGTGAGGAGGGAGTAGCTATGTATTTTGGACCTGCCAATAACAACGCCATCAAAACTTCTTTTGCGGCTATGGGCCCTCAGGATAGGAGAAGGTGGAACATGAAAACCACAGTGGGAGGGTTTTTNAAATGGCATTTTGCCCTAAGCAACAGGTGGTCAGTTTTGATTCCTCTGCAATAGCCCATTTCCCTTTGCACGTGGTGGGTCTCTCTGTGCCTGTTATACCCCAGACGGCAGAAAGGGTTGGGGTGCCCACTCTTATCCCAGCCAGTCCACAGTTTCTCATGCACTAAGGGAAGGGGCCCTATCACAGCTGCTTCCTTGCTCACAAACCATGTCACAGGGTCCTACTGCAATAGTTTCCTTGCTCATGGACAAAAGCTGAGATTTATTTGCAATTGAAGGAGTATGAGATGCCTATCAACCAATAGAAAGGGGGGTGATGGGGGGGCACCCTGAACCCAAGATAATTCCAAACACATATAGAGATAATGATATTCAGCTCTGAATGTCCCTCTCCACGTGCTTGAAGAACCTGGAAAGCTTATCAGTGAACTCTGTTCTGCTCTGAGCTCTTTTCCTATCTTTAACCCTTTAACCGACAGAGGCAACTCACAAAGTCTAGCTGGCCTGACTTTGGTCAAGCAAATTTCCTCGGGTTCTCCCACAAAATCAAGTAAGAGATTTCCTGGCATCCAAATTCCAGGGACTGCAGGTGCTGAGCTAACATTTCCCATCACTGTGTGTTTCTTCTGAGTCCATACCTCTCTNATAACGCTCACTCCCACAGCCACTTCAAACTCCTAACCCCANACCACAAGCATCTCCTTGGGCATTGTTTAGCAAAAGGTATCTAGAGAAAGCTTCCTAAAGGGAGGAAAGAGGCTTTCTAGTGTGAGAGGCAGCTGCCATCCCCTCCCAGTGCCTGACTCTGTTCCTTGCTCCAAGGCCAGCCACCACCACAACTTGGGGAATGACAGGTTGGTTTCCCACTTGTGTGGCATTCAATGCCAGCTCACCAGTCACAGGCTTCCTCTAACTAAACTTGACTGAATGTCTAGCTACAGAAACCCTCCTCTCCAGACATACTGATCCTCCCAGATGAACACCTATGCCTCTGAGCTCTCNATCTGTCTGAATAAAACTCCTCAGACATTCCAGGGATCTCTCCTAAATGCTGGTGAGGCTGGTGTATGTGTTAGTGATTCCATTTTTTCTAGTCTNAGTTGAGTCCCATATTTCCTAGGGAAGCCTTGGCCACCTACCAGATCAGCGACATTCTCACCTGGTTCCTACAGCTCATCCACTCACTCAGGTGTGTTAATGATGTCTATATCTCCAGCTAGATGCTCAGTCATCATCAGATCTAGTAATGGCTCTCACCCTTACTTTTCTGCTAATGGCATTACTATGACGATCGGGTTCCTTCTGGGCGTAATGGTGTATACTCATGGTCCAAGCGCCTAGGAGGCTGAGGCAGGAGTACCAGCTGACTCGAGGAGTTAAAAAAAAAACAGCCTTTAGAACATGAAGAAGTAAAGAATAAAAAAATATAATAAAAAAGACCCAATTCCATTTCCTAACTGAAAGTCAAGCTATAGCTGAGAGCAAAATCAACCTTCACCATTTGGGATGTCTCTATGATTAATCTTCCCCAGAATTTCAGATCTGTGTGACTAGCTANCAGCTGACACTCCTACTATGGGTTTTGAAATCCCAATTACCCTTCTTTTTTGTATTTATTTATTTATTGNGGGAGTGTTCATGTGTTCAAAATAGCATGCATGTGAAGGTCATGATAACTTGATGGAGTTGGTCCATCTCTTCTACTATGTGTGTCTTGGGGTCAGATTCAAGTTGTCAGGCCTGGTGCTAAGTGCCTTTACCCACTGAGCTACCATGCTGGTTCTGCCTCTTCCTCTTCCTTAGGTTTATTCATTTTTCAATTGTGTGGTGTGTGTGTGTGTGTGTGTGTGTGTGTGTGTGTGTATACTCAATGAAATCAGGGGGCAATTTGCAGGAGTCAGTTCTCTCCTCCTACTATGTAGGTTCTGGGGATGGATTTAGGTCCTCTGGCTTGGTGGCAAGTGCCTTTACCTGATGAGCCATTTTACCAATCACTCTGTTTTTCTTGGGTCTCACCATATAGTCCAGGCTGGCTTTGAACTGGTGATCCTTTTGCCTCTGTCCTCCCGAGTGTTGAGATCACAAGGGTGTACCTCCATGCTAGACTTTATATCCCACTTTTTTTCTTTTTTTGGTTTTTCGAGACAGGGTTTCTTTGTGTAGCTTTGCGCCTTTCCTGGAACTCACTCGGTAGCCCAGGCTGGCCTCGAACTCACAGAGATCCGCCTGCCTCTGCCTCCCGAGTGCTGGGATTAAAGGCGTGCGCCACCACCGCCGGGCTTACATCCCACTCTTAAGAAGCCCCACAAAAATGAATTCTACTACCAACTTGAGACCAGGAGTGGGGCCACACTGGTGAGGTTCTGACCACCTCACCATTCACTCATCTCCGCACTCACCTCTGTACAGACCATATGCATTTCTGTGGACCTCGAAATCTGTGGGAAGAAAGGTGTTAAGAGTCAAGGACCACAGTAAGGTTTCATGGGCTCAGGCCTTCCCGTGACCCCTCTCCAGTCCCAGATCTTCANGACCATTGCATGTCTAAATTATCTCTAAACCTTAGTGCACAACGCTGAGTCATACCAGCTGTGGGATGCTGCACAAAGCTTAACCTTCGCAAGGATCCGTATTATCCCCTTCCAGCCCGTTCTAACTCTGTGCAGCTTTTGGAATATTTTGAANAGCCCATGACCACATTCATCTTCCATTCAGTCCCNCTGGCTCTTAGGTCCCCGAGGACCTANGTAATACGCTTCACCTTGTCATTTTTAAGCTAGAATGCTTCCGGCTCAAGTGTCCAAACANGACATTACCCATACCAGTCAATCAATCTCCTCCTGGTCCCACTCTCCTACGCCTCATTATANTAGATNTGAGAAATGGGGACCCCACCCACGGGCTTGGCACACTTCTGAACTCAGGGATTTCTTCCAAAGGGACATGAGCTGAGCCGGAGTGCGGTGGGAGAGGGGCGCTCAATAGGCTTTAGGATTCAAGTGTCTGGGGCAGGGGAACGCCTAGCATGCAGCACTCACCTGAGCCGGATGCCTCGGAGTCGCCATCGGACTCTGCTGATGGTGCTGGGACCCGCGCACAGCCACCACCGCTGCCGGTGGTCTCATCGGCCGTCACTCTGCGCCTGCTCGCTTTCTTACCTTGAGTCCAACTTGGCTATCCTAAAGCTCGGATTCCTCCAACAATCTACTCAAGGGAAGTTAAACCACAGGCTGGACGCAGTGTAGGAAGTCCCGCCCAGTGCTTGTCAGTCCTTCCAGTCTGAAACTGCTCTCTTTGGCTCAGCATTTGCTACTCTGCTCTTGGCATTATGGGTAATGTAGTTCGTACTGCTCAGGTCCGCAACAATGTCAACCATGGTCCATCCTCAGAAGGATCTTTACTTATTTCTGAATAAATAAGANTGGGGATTTTATTTGGGGGAACCTATACGTTCCCCAAAGAAAGCACTCCAGGCGGTGGCATATCCTTTAGTGAAGGAATATGTTACTTCCTAACGAAAGATGTTCGACACATTGTGGCATGTTTTAAAAAGAGGTAATTTAGCGCAAATTAAGAAAGTTAAAATGGCAAACAGGAAAACCTATACANGCCTCTTTTGCAATATTTTGTAAACCTCTCTTTGCCTTTTGAATGAGCGAGTTAAGTATAGAGTAAGCCAAAGTAAAAAAATAAAGAGCAAGAGATAGAGAAGTATCAAAACATCAAATTGGGATCTGAAAACATCCAGCAGAAACGGACTAGGNGACCCCCTTTACAAGGCAGCCAGCTGATGTTCCCAGTGGGGAGGGACCCAGGCAGAGCAGTGGCTCCCCAGGTGAAACTTCTTCGGGAAAGAACAAGCACCATCCAATCAGGTGTTCACCACATCTAGAAGATACTGACGGGGAAGGCGAGGCAGGGGCAGGAGTTTCTGACTGACTTTTGTTCCCTGGGATGAGTGTCTCAAGGCTGAATATCTCTTTCTCATTGCATCGATTTATTTGTTCTTTGTTTTTGAGACAAGGTCTCACTTCATGACCCTAGCAGTCCTGGAGCTCACTCTGTAAACCAGGCTGGCCTCGAACTCATAGAGATCCTCCTGCCTCTGCCTCTAGAGTGCTGGGATTACTAGGGCACATTGCACGCATTTTTATATCAGGAGAAACAGTCGTAGAGTCTGATGGAAATGTTCACTTTCGAGCTGTTGTTTAAGGACACATGATTGATTTTACTTCCGGGCTGTTTTTCTCCACCCTCCTCATCACAGAACCTGGGGAGGGAGCAGTCCATCTCTAGACAAGGGGATTCAGAAATACACTTGCACTGAAGGAGCGCTTTTTCTTTTTTCTTTTTTTGGGTTTTCGAGACAGGGTTTCTCTGTGTAGCTTTGGTGTCTTTCCTGGCACTCACTCGGTAGCCCAGGCTGGCCTCGAACTCACAGAGATCCGCCTGCCTCTGCCTCCCGAGTGCTAGGATTACAGGCGTGTGCCACCACCGCCCAGCAAGGAGCGCTTTTTCTAGGTTGGTCTTGAGAGACTCATCAAAGAAATATTCTATAAAAGTGTGTGTGTGTGTGTGTGTGTGTGTGTGTGTGTGTGTGTGTGTGTTACTGGAGATCACACCCAGGACCTTGTACATGTTAGGCATGCACTAAATCACTTTAAAAAAGGAAACAAAGAAAGAATAAAAAAATAAATAAAATAGAAAATTAAAGGGCATATTATTTAAAGATTAATCTGCAAGCAATTAAATTATATTAAAATACCCCAAATTCATTTGAAACTATTTGGAAGAACCATAAAAAGAAATAGAGAAATAGCATATGAGAAGGAACTCTGATGTAAAGAAATAAAGCATTAATGCAAGCCACAATATAGATGAATATCAAAAATATTATGTTACATGAAGGAAGTCTGATACAAATTGTAGCCTGTTGTCTGACATCATTTATATCGAATCTACAGAATTGAGCCAGGTGTGCTGGTGCATGCCTTTGCTCCCATACTCTGCCTACTGAATGCTGGGATTAAAGACAGGGGCCACACAACCAGCTTATTTTATTTTACTTTTAGACAAAGTCTCATGTAATGCAGGCTATCCTTGAACTTGCTATTTTGCCAAGGGTAATCTTGAACTCCTTATCCTTCAGCTTCCAACTCCCAGGTGCTAGGACTAAAGATGTGCCACCCCTTGCCTTGCTTAATCATGTACTTTAGATGAATATTGTATTTTATAACAGTAAAAAAAGTCACTTAATAAATGCACACACACACATACATACACACATACATGCACATACACACACACACCAATTAGAATTGCTGGGCTCCAGGCTAAGTGGCAGGTAGGGATATTTGCATAGTCATAACCCAGGAATCCCAAGTCTAAATGCTGATTCCTCCCATGTACTTCTGTGAAGGACAAGGAGAAATTTGCCACCTCCTGCACTCCCAGCTTTACCTATCCTTTTCTTTAAAAAAGTGGGAGGGAAAACTAATGAATAAATTAATGGTACTATCACTTTCTACTCCTCATGCTGACCGGCCAGGCATTTACAAATCATTTTCTGATCCCACGATGGAGTTTGCAGCCTACCCTCACATTACTGAGCACAGGATGAAACAGCCATTGTCAATTCTTGCCAAAACTTTTTTCAAGGCAAAAGTACATTATTTAGTATTCCATCTAATGGTTGATTTCAGATTTTATTCATAGTCCTATAATGAGCTTCCCAGCCCCTTCCACCATGTGTGTGCTCATTCCTGCTTGACTGGAGGTCAGAGGTCAATGAGCAGTGTCTTCCGTAATTACTCTCCACCTTATTTTTTGAGGTAGAATTTCTCACTGAACCTGGAGTTCTCCCTTTAGGCTAGATGGGACAGCCAGTAATCCTCTGGGGATTGTCATCTCTAATAACCTAGCAATGGGTTTATGGACACACATTACCTCCATGGCTTTTGTGTGTGTGTGTGTGTGTGTGTGTGTGTGTGTGTGTGTGATTACAACTCATATTCTCATTCTCATTCAGCAAGCACTTAATCACAGAGCCATCTCCTTTGGGAAAAATGATTTTTAAAAACCACTAATTTATTTATGTGTAGTCCTAGCTGGCTGGGAACTTACTATGTAGACCAGGCTGGCCCCCAACTCATAGAAATCCACCTGCATCTGCATCCTGAGTGATGAGGTTAAAGGATCTTGATACCACATCCAATGACAAGTTAATTTCATAAGGCATCTATGGAACAAATTGTCAGGTAAATTTTGGGAAGACAGACTACAAAGAAGCAGTTGGTTTGAATGCATTAATAATAGACCCAAAGTACTCAAAATGTGTCAAGGTCACATTAAAGAATAGAAATTAAGAAGCATTTTCCCTGGATATTTAACCAAGAGCACAAGCCCAGATTTCAACTCTTTATTTCTCTTTCCCTGTGTCTTCCATCATTCTCTGTCTGTCTGTTGTGTGAGCCTGAATCAGTGCCTGCCTAATGAGTTGTGCATCTGTCTGTCCCCGTCTCTGTGTGTCTCTGTGTGTGCCTCACAAAAGACTTTGCTCTGCGTTTATTGAACAGCACGGAAGCTTCACATGGGAGAAAGAATGAGGGATACTTTACAGAAATGTGTGTAAAAGAGCTTTAGAAGGGATTAAGTCACTGACTCCAATGGCCCTCAAATGACCCAGATAACAAACAGTGCTGCAGGCATCACTGTACACAGATCTATCAACCTATAATCATGTGACTTTCAACATTTATGCTGGATATTTGTTTTATAAGGTTGCTTTCAAACTACTTGCTCTTTGNGGCATTTAGTGCCATTACATACATACACACCTGCATGACTCTTGATCAGGGGAATGGAAGAGTACATATTCTAAGATTAAAGCCGTGCATTAGCTTAGGTTTTAAAAGCTGATTACATGAGAAATCCAAGGCAAATAAGGTTCTCTTAAAAGCAGGTTTAAAAGACAGGCTGAGTGCACGGTAGGATAGAAGTCTTAAATCTTAATGAACTCAAGGTGCGTTAACTCTGGCTATGGGGTCCAGCAAAACTTCCAGGTTTATAGAATATAAGAGGTATTTTCATAGTGATGCATCACCACAGTAGAGTGAACTTTCAACTTCAGCCTTTGCCCTCAGTCTCTGCTCCCCAGAATGCAAAGCCTGTCTTGTTATCCTACGTGGGCTCTCAACGTCTGACATCACAGGAGAGAAGAGTGACTTTACACTTCTCAATTGCCCCTCTGTGATGTTCACTACTCATTTAAAAGTTTTTCTGGCTTATTAATGGGAACAAGTGTTTTTCAGAGGTGATTTCAACTCCCTCGGCATAACTGTCANTGTTCCTTCTTAGGACATGATCCTGTCATTCTCTTGGGGGATGAGCTCAGAGAACATTCAGCCTTCATCTTGGGGGTTGCTGTCAACTCTGGAGCCATATTTGGGTTGTAATCCCGATTAGCCACTGAGTCCCCATCCAGCAGCCAGCATCACAGATGCATCCTACCTGCACAGGTGAGTTGCTCTTCTTCGGGCACCCCGTCTGCAGAGGACAGAGCAGTCTCCGGAAGATAGGTGAGTGCACTGGACCTCTGAACTGATCCTCTTCTTTCAGAGAACCACTCCTGCACAGGATGAATGCTCATAGGGTGAGGATCTGCCCAAGACCTGGATCCAACATGGTTTGACCGAGACTGCAGGTGAGAGACAATAACCTGGATTCCNGCTTTTTGGTATTATTTTCCAAGATAGTGACTGTTTGTTCTGAGTAACATGGGAGTAAAGTAGCCTAGAAAACTATGCCCACATCCCCCAAAACTGGATTATGGATATTTGTCTTTGTTTAGAGATTGTTTACAAATTGTTATTGGTCATAATCAATATCTTTCTAAAAAAGGGAGAGGATAAGATATAGATATAACAGGATGAAAGGGTAGATTATTGAATCTACTTGTAAAGAGCAACAACTTGTGTAAAATGTTTTACATTGCTAGAGATTTTAGTTTATTACAAACTTAAAGTTAATTTTGTTGTACTGTATATATATATATTTCTACTCTTGTTTAAGGTATTATGTTTATGTAACTCATTTAAATTGTAACGGATAATTAAGAAATACAGATTAATGATTAGTCTTCTCTGATAATCAAACTTATAGTCATGTTAAGTTTTCTAGGTATACATAGATATATTTCAATTAGGTAGGTAATCTTCAAACACTTCAAAGGCTTACAGAATATGGCATTTAAAATGTTTTAAAAACTTAGACTTTCTGGATAGTGAGACATGTCTGCTCCTGGGAGTACCAATTTACTTCAAAGAAAAATATGAGTGTTGAAGACACTCCATATGGAGTTTATCTTCTTCTTGGCAAAAATAGCCATTTGGGCAAAAAACTGCTCTTTCCTGGACTGCTGATAATATGTTATGTAAATCAGATTGCAGAACCCATAGGAAGGTGATCATTGAACTTTGAAAGACGAGATGGTCCTTCAGGTTCCTGCTTCACAAAAGAAGCCATTCTATAGGACACAGGAAAAACTGACTGAGAGACTAGGCCTATGGGCTAAAGATGGATGCCCCAACGTTGCAGAGGAACTTTGGATGACTGTCCAGGTACCTAGCTGTCTCTTTCATTCTAAATTTTTGAAAGTTGCTTACAATGCCCTTCCTGTTTACTTAGGTAATATTATATCCTTCTGGGGTCTTTGATGTAGTTAAAGATTAGATAGTTATAATTTTCCTTGGTTATGATAAAAGATAAATTAGATATAAAACTTTAAACTCACAAATATAAGATTGATAAAATATTTTCTTTAAATTTGCCAAATATAGACTAGATATTATAACTGTATTTCTCGCTTGATAACTCTTGTATTATGTGTAATTTTACTATGTTAAAGTTAAAACTTTCCTTTTAAATAGAAAGAAAAAGGGAAACGATAGTGATATCGTTCTATATGTTGTGACTACGTGTTGCTCTGATTGGTTGATAAATAAAGCTGTTGACTAATGATGAGGCAGAATAAGGTTAAGCAGGACATTCTAACCAGGGAGAGAGGAGAAGAAAGTAGAGCTGGGCAGACACTACTAGCTGCTGCCTGGAGAAGCAAGATGTAAAGGTANCAGTAAGCCACAGGCCATGTGGCAAAGTATAGATTTAGAGAAATGGGTTAATTTAAGATGTAAGAGTAAGATAATGAGAAACCTGAGCCATTCGGCCATATAGTTGGAAAATAATATAAGCCTCTGGGTGTTTACTTGGGTCTGAGCAGCTGTGGGAGCCATGCAGGACCGGACACAACATTCTCCTACATAGGAGTTTTGGTGACTAAAACAGTTTGTGACTGTTTCTCAGAATTCACCTGCACTTGTTTTTCTTCTGCTGATACTGTTCACTGGGCTGGTAAAATGTCTCCTAGAATTTAGTTAGTTACCAAAGCCATTTGAGAGGTGTTTGATGGCCTTTGCTATTTACACCTCAAGTTCTGTTCCCACTGGGGCTTTATATTCATGGTAGATTATTTTTTCCCTTTTTTGGAAATGGCTGTATAGAGTAGCATAGTGAGAAGCTAATATTCTTTTAGAGGGCTTCTTGTTCTGGGTTGTGAAAAGATATTTTCAATATCCAAATTTCAAGCGCATAGGCATTTAAATAACTGAATGAATTCAATCTCATCCCACTCAGGCCTGAGGCCCCTACTATTCCAGCTCCCCTCAGACACAGATGTCCGTGTCACTCAGAGCTTACTTTTTATTGGTTTAGTTTTGAGACAGAGTCTCTTTACATAGTATGAGTGTTCTGGAGCTTGTTATGTAGACCAGACCAGCCTGAAATCAAAGGGATCCTCTTGTTTCTGCCCAAAATGTGTTGGAATTAAAGGCATGTGTCACCATTCCCAACACATATATTGCTTTTGAATCCTACAGCTATGTCAATTGTTATTGGTCTATGTGTTAGGGACCCATTGCATCTTTGACTGAGAGTATTCTAATATCTGTCAATTTCTGTGACATTTATCGCTATATTAGAGAAATTTTATAACTCACAGTTAAAAATGATGTTGCTATTGTTCATTATTTCAATGTTGTGTCCCTTGTGCTTTAATTTCATGACAAAAAGGTGAATGATCTCATCAGAGATCCTCCTAATGAATAAATGTGTTCATTGGATCCTCTTTTAAACACATTCACAAGTTACATGCTATATCCTGTTTTGTAGACTTGGTTAAGTATTATAGAATTATATTTTAAGTTATATACAGTAAATTAAAAGATTAGGAAGTAATTTTGAAAACATTTAAAATCAAACGTAACACGTATATGTGCATGCAGACATATGTAAATGTAATTACATGTGAATGTGCTGACAAAGGACAATTCTAATGTTTTCTTTCCTGATACCTGAGGGTCGCTAGTTTCTGTTCTTGTTTTTTATTGCTCTCTATTTTTCATTTTCTAATTTGTTTGCTTTTTTATTATTCTTGAATTTGTTTTTCAATTTTTATCTTTGGAGAAATTTGTGGAACATTTTGATCATTTCCCCCACTCCTCCACATTTACCATCTTCCTCTACCCACCTACCTTTGTGTCTTTTAAAGTTTTTAACCCATAAGGCACAGTTGGTGCTGCCCATATGCTCTTGGGTGTGTGACCATCCATTGGAGCATGGTTGATTTATTGGGGCCACGTTCATAGGAAGCTGACTACCCTTTTCCTAGTGTCTATCACTTTTCAATAACATCTTAGTTAGGGGTCACTATTTTCTCTGGAGGCAGACAGTTTCCTTTCTTGTAAGTTTCTGTCTTTTCCATGCTGGGACCTGGAAATCTGAGGTGTGTCTGCAACCAGGACACTCATTTGAATGCAGGTTGATCATTAGATCCTCTCACCAGGGCACTGTGGATTTTAAACCAACTAATAATTGTAAAACACTTGAAAATGCTGACACCTATTAATGGCAGTATAGCATTTAGTTTTCTCCATAATGTCCCAGTTAATTATCTGCAGTTCAAACACAATAGGAATTCATTGAGACCTAGTAAATTTCTTACTAGAAAGATGCATTTTAACAGTACTTATTAGCATAAGGTGATAGTGACTATGCAGTACATTGTTTGACATGCTAAGAAGAAGATAGTCCAACTTGTGTAACAAGTGCTCTCTGGA
>LZPO01075982.1:202316-216741 GCA_001675575.1 Neotoma lepida | reverse complement strand
GGGAGAAGTGAGAGGATTGCTCAGGGTGGTGGAGTGTTAGGTAACAGTGGGTGGAAAATTCAGGGATGTTTTCCTTTGTAGTCTTCCAAATAAATCTGTTTGTGTCATGGAGAGTTCCTTGGAATAAACATCATCATGAGGACACACTTGACTTTCAGAAAATTTTATAAATGTTTCCGGTTAAGGTATTTAAATAAACTTCATTTTAATTATAACAGCTACAATTGGGCATTTATTCTGCTTGGCATTGTGCCTGACACGTTGCATTCTTCATCTCCNNTATACATGATCTCAAAAGATGGTATTAATANCCTCAGAAAGCTAAAACAAGGGAGGCTAAATACCTTGCCTGGGGTTGTAATATGCTGCACAAATATTTTGAACATAGATCTAATTGGCACTGTGGTGGTTTGAATGAGAATGATCTCCACAGGCTCATATATTTGAATGTTTAGTTCCCAGTTGGTGAAACTGGGAATGATTAGGAGGTATGGCCTTGTTGAAGGAGATGTGTGGCTAGGGGTGGGCATTGAGGGTTCAAAAGCCCATGCCATTCCAAGTTAGCTTTCTCTCTCTCTCTGCCTGGTGCCTCTGGATCAGGATGTAAGTTTTCATCTACTGCTACAGGGCCATGCCTGCCTGCCGGCTGCTACACTCCCTATCATGATGGTCATTGACTCATCCTTTGGAACCGTAAACCCAAATAAACTCTTTAGTCTATAAACTGCCTTNGTCATGGTGTCTTAGCACAGCACTAGAAGAGTAACTAAGAGAGGCTCCAACCAATGGACCCTTGTTATTGCGACATGAAGGAACCTGGGTATATGAGGTTTATTTTGTAATGGTTCTCTTTTGATAAGAGCTTGTCTATCGAGATTGANGGCTGTGTGGGAACTTTAATGGCTGGGGCAAAATAATGTGGTAATTGTTTTAAATTTTAGGAAGTATTAGCCACACTCTTAATCTGTTCCTATGACATGAACTGAGATTCATAGAACAGCCTCACTCACACATCTGTAGAGCAGATGTGAATGGACTTCAGATATTGTGTTATAATGGCTTTCTTCTTCTGAGTGATGTAACATCATTTTCTAGAATGGAATATACACCTATAACTATAGTGTTAATGATACTGGAATATAATATTTCCTGAAATGCAGCCTTCCTCTTAAGTAAGAAAGACAACATTTAGTGCAGACTGCTCAGGATTGAGTCCTTCCTACATTTGTCCCTGCTAGGAAGCTCATGGACTTTCCAAACAAATGACCTTCCAAAATTCATTTAGAACTCTCAGTATGAGAAAGAGGCCTAGGAACTTACCCTCCTATCTCAAGGATGGATAGTATTTTTCTCACCTTGGACAAGAAGGATTTTTGTTTGTTTGTTTGTTTTTCAAGACAGGGTTTCTCTGTGTAGCCCTGGCTCTTNTGGAACTCACTCTGTAGACCAGGTGGCCTCAAACTCAGAGATCCTCCTGCCTCTGCCTCTTAAGTGCTAGGACTAAAGGTGTGCTCCACCACTGCCCATCAAAGAAGAACTTCTTTAATAGTGGGTCCAATCTGAAAGCAGATGCCACTGAGTAGACACAGGAAATCCATTATTTATAATTGTATAAATGAAATTAAAATTACTTGTCTTTTCACAACACTTATATGAAAATTATACTTTTCTGTTTTGTAATTGGCTAATTAGTTTAATATGCTTTTCATGGATCTATTCCATATTTGATACTATTAGTGTCTATTTCCATGAACATACATTTATTTATGTACATACATAAATATATGAACCATAATCCATTCAACTACTTTTCTATTATTGGACATTTGGGTTGTCTCTAGTAGTTCACTAATTTAAACAATACCATGTTGAATATTCCTGCATGTGTAGAGTTTAACACATTGTACACGTATTCCAGGGAGTAGAATTACTACATGCAATTACACAGGCCTGCTATAGGTTTGTTACATGTTTACTTTCTTACTGGATTGGTCCAAATCACACTTCCACCAACACTTTATGAGAGTGGCTACTTTCCCGTACCCTCATCTAATGTCCACACTTGTCTGAGAACTCTAGGTGTTACCCAAGTGTAGACTTGGGTTACCACTTGTTCATCTATTCATTCCTACTTAGCTGACTCTGTAAACCTGATCCAGTTAGGCCACAGATCTCCTTCACTCCNTTTGAGACTCATTTCCTTTGGAACATTTTTGGAGTGAACTCATTCAAACAACTCAATTCAATTTATCTTTTTTTTCTTAGACTCTTCTGCTATCCTTTGTGATAAAGAGTAAATGATTATGGAACTCTAGAAAGGAGAATTTTAATACACATGATATAGATATTTCTTCCATGTTCATGATATAAAAGTATTTGAGACTCCTCACATTGAAAATTCATAAGACTTAGTTTGCAGTTAAACTGAAAATGCTTCATGTGAGAATCAGCCCTAGGAAGACAGAGAACAGCCAGTCTACATACAAACACTAAACAGACTCAAAAAGGGATGCATAACACCAGCTGCAGCTCCTTATGTTGCCAGGTGGATGTTTCCAGCAAAGAGAAATTAATTTCTTTTGGGCTATTACTCTTTAATAGAATTAACTAGACCCAGGGGCTGGGCACGCCTTTTATGCCAGCACCTAAGAGGTAGAGGCAGAAGGNTCTCTGAATTTGAGGCCAGCCTGGTTTACAGAGTGAGTTAAGGGAAAGCCAGTGCTACCCAGAGAAACTCTGTCTCAAACAAACAAACAAAAAAAGTTAACTTAAAAAAGTTGAACTGCCTTTAATTAATGAAAGTACTCTGCGATGTCAAAGGCACAGCACTGAAAGCTCCCGCCACNTAGACAAACTGTCTCCTGCTAGCTGTCTGAAGAACCCTGGGAAAGTTAGCAACCACAGAACTCATTCATGCTTTCCTTCCCTTCCTGTCTCCACAGTGACCTGAAAGTGTGGTCATCTCAGTAAAGAGGTTTTTTGTTTTGTTTTTGTCTGTTTGTTTGAGACATCTCTCTACATAATCCTAGCTGTCCTGGAACTTACTATGTAGACTAGGCTATCCTGGAACTCACAGAAATTTGCTTGCCTCCCAAGTGCTGTAGTGGAAAGGTTTTCAAACATCTCCAGGACATGGACAGGTTACACATCTATTTTCTTGGAAAGATTTTTTTTCTAGGATATAACTAATACATAAATGAGGGATCATAATATCATTTTAAAGTTCCTGTAGTATTTTTGATGACTAGCTAGTCTTTGGAACAATTGTTTTCTGAGAATCAAAGAGAAATGTCATTCCTGTTCCCACCCCATGAAATGNATAAATCTGTTCACATCTGCACTATCCAATGTGGCAACCACTAACCATTAGCAATGTATGGTTGTCNAGCACTTGAATACACAGCTAGTCAAGATTTCAAAGACTCATGTTGAAATAGCATTTTTCACATACTGGATTAACTAGTAGTTTTATAGAAACCTTAAAAATATGTGTCCAGTTTCTTTTGATGTGCATTAATACAGTGATAAAACAGTTTAAAAATTGCATGTGGGTGAAATGATTTAATTCAAGTAATCTGAGTTGACAGTAGAGCAAGAATGTGCCTGGATAGCCTTGGATCCTTATCCTGAGCTAGCCTTTCTCTTTTACGAAGCCCATGGTTGGCTGTAGTAGCCAGACAGTGTTCAGGGTTCCCACAATCCTGGGCATGAAAGACTCATTGCCAACAGTCGCCATTCAAGTCTCTGCTCACAAGATTCTGATTGCACAGGCTAGGGCATCCAAATCCTCCACCAAACAGCCATGTTCTAGAGCCTTGGCTGGTGCCTCCCCCTTTCACCACCTCACACTAATTACTAGTTTTGCCTCCACAAGGGAAATCTTTCCAAATCTTTGGAAATCTTTCCAAANCANGATTTTCAAATAATTCTACTTAATTGAACAGTGTGAACTTAGGAAGTTCACTGATTCTCTCCTGTTTATTACCAGCCTGTTTGCTCTGGCGCCCCAAGAGCGATGTTCCTGCTCCTCTTTCTGCTTCGTTCTTCAAAAAGATCAAACCACTCCTACTCCCTGGCTTCTGCAGCCACAAAAACAAGTCATTATTTTGTTTTGTATAATTTATTTATTTATTTTCTTAAATGTCATCAACACAGTCTTGCGTCTTTCAGATCAGTTTTTAAGCTTTTAGTCAAAAAAAAAGTTTGTCTCCATTATCCTTTAATAAAACAACTGAGTGTTTTCTGTTTGTTTGGTGTGTGTGTGTGTGTGTGTGTGTGTGTGTGAGAGAGAAAGGGAGGGAGGGAGGGAGGAAGAAATGAGGGAAAGAGACAGTGAAGATGGAGAGAAATGCATCACTGTTTTCCTACGTTTGATACATTTTCTTCTGCATTCCTCAGGGTAAGACTGAGCTGTCAAAAGAATTTACAGAGAGTAATTAAGTTAATTCAAGTTACTGATAAACCACAATGCCCCGAGGCAAATAAAAATAAATGAACAAATCTGTTTTCAAAATTTCATAGGTTAAGAACGCTTTCCGGTTTCCATCATATACTGTCTTGTTGAATTTTCACTGTGACACAAGCATCCTTGCCTGGCCTCAAAGCCCTGTATCCAGTGCAGCAAAAAGTTCTCCACATGGCTTTCTTTCCCACATCACTTGTGGGTATTGTTTCCTTCTGTTGATTGTTTTTAACCATCGGTCTCCAGGGTGATGATATTCATTCTTTCAAAAGAAATTGATAAAAATAAAGATTAAAGAGCAGCCTGCATCTCAAGCTGCCAAGCACACCAAAGTGCTGTTTTTGTTTTATGAAAGGAGGGAAAAATCTCTCCTTTCATCATTAAAAATCCAAGATGAGCCTGGTAATAAAATGCAGTGTGCATCGCCTGGAAAATGTAGTTTGGGGGACATGCTTTCCTTCCTAGATGCAGGAGAGAGTGTCTTTTACAATCCCTCCATGCATCCACCCATGCACTCATGTATGCGTGCATATACACACATACACGTGTGCACCCAAGCCATGTGTCATGGCACATGACTAAAACGCAGAGATGCTGACTTCCCACCAATTAGACAGGTCTTCTTTGTTTTGTTTTTCAAGACAGAATTTGACTGTTGTATAGCTCTGCCTGTCCTGGATCTCATTCTGTAGCCCAGGCTGGCCTCGAACTCACAGAGATCCACCTGCCTCTGCCTCTTGAGTGCTGGGATTAAAGGCGTGTGCCAATGCCCACTCCCCTGGCTCAGATAAGCCTTCTTATTAATGAGCTGATGGCTTCTAGCCTGTGGTGAATGCCCTGTGCCGAATGCCCTGTGCTTTACCATATCGACAACTGTAAAACTTCTAGTCTATCTTGTGAACATATGATCTTTGTGATAGAATATCTGTGTGGCCTGGGGAAAGTACAGAACATCTTATCTAGGCTTTATAATTTTTGTAAAATTTTATGTATATGGATGTTGTGCTTGCATGTAGGTCTACATACCACATGTATGTCTGGTGCCCTAGGAGACCAGAAGACTAGGAGACTACAGATGGACTGATGACCATGAGTCATCATGTAGGTGCTGGGTATTGAACCCGGGTTTACTAGAAGAGCTGCCAGTGCTCTTAACCATTGAGCTATCTCTTCAGTCCCCTAGGTTTTAAATTATATCTATTCTCTATCTTTTTCTGCAAGTCTTAATATGCCTCTAAATGTTACAGAGCTTGATTTTAAGCACAATTGTCTCTACTTTGGCCTCTTGCTTGGCAAAAGCATCAAGACAACCCTTCATGCTTCTCAAAGGTCTACACTTTTGAACTTTAAAAGTAAACACAGAGACTCTCTCAACATATATAATAGCAATAGCAAAATGCTTCTTTGTCAAAGTGCAATTTATTGGTGGGTTTTGAAATTGATGTAGTTGATCATAATCTTTCTTTTTAATGAAATAGACTACAGTAGGAAATATGGACATAAACTTTGGTTTTGAAACTTTGTTAAAGGTGTGTGTGTGTGTGTGTGTGTGTGTGTGTGTGTGTGTGTGTGATGTATATATGATATACCCAGCCATATTAGTTTATAGCTTAATAGAGGCCTGAAGGACATCTGCCATAAAGGAACATCAGAAATGAACTAGGTTATTAGATAGCATGATAGTTCTTTGGTTTTGTGGTAGCCTGGACAACACTTTATATACAAGCATTTGTATAGAACTTCCTCTTCCCACAGCTTGCATACTAGTTTGATGCTTTGCTTGTTTTAATCATTTGTTTTGTTTTGTTTTTTTGAGGCAGGGTCTCTCTAAGTAGCCCTGGCTGTCCTGAACTCACTCTATAGACCGGCTGGCCTTGAACTCATAGAGATCTGCCTACCTTTGTTCCCCAAGAACTGGGATCAAAGGCATGCGCCACCACTACCCAGCTGCTTGTTTTAATTTTTATTTTTAATATATTTAATGAAACTTTATTCTAAATAACTTGCAAATAAAAATATTGCACAGTGGTTAGCCAGACCCGAAGTCTGTATATCTCCATGAAGTTTTGGGCAGTTAGATCTGCCATTCTAAAGCTAGGGAGCTTCACACTAGATTTTATAATCTCACTATCAAATATTGTTTATGCACTTATCCAGCACCAAAAAACAAAAAAACAAAAAAACAAAACAGCTCCCCNAATCCATTACACAACTAAAACTAGAAAAATAATTTGCTTTATATTCTCTTTTATAACTCAAGCATCCATGGCTTGCATCAATCCTTCTTCACCTATGTTTACTTATTTTTGTTCTCCTTGCTGTGTGTTATATTGTCCCCATATGTGCATTTGTTTACATATGTATATGATATATAAATATAGACATTATAGCATAGGATCCCCATATAAGGGAGAACATGCAGTGTGTTTCTTTCTGAAATTGTGTGGCCTAGCTTTTCTTTGAACTGTGTTCTACAGACTATCAAAAAGGTAGTGATAAGAAATCTTGTGGATTTTATATTGTGTTGTCAGTCATCACAATAAAATTTAAATATTGGGGCTGGGGAGATGGATCAGTGAGAAGAATATTCACCACATAAGGATAAGGACCTGAGTTCATATTCCCAGGACCCACTTAAGAAAGCTGGGTGTGGGGGCATATGTCTTTAGTTCCAACGTTGGGAAGGCAGAGACAGGAAGGACCCTGGGGCTTGATGACCAGCTAGTCTAGCCAATCCGTGTGTTCCAGGTTCATTAAGATATTCTTCTAAAAAAAAGTAAGGTGGCCAATGATGAAGACACCTGACATTAACTGTTGGTCTACACACACACACACACACACACACACACACACACGCACATATACACAGACATATGCACCTATGCACGCACCCATGCACACGTGTGTGTACATAAGAATACATACACATGAAATAAACATAGCCTCCCTCTTACTTTGAGTTTTATTTTAGCAGTTATAGTGATGTAGCTTGCATTTCCTGTATACAATCTGCACTTTTACTACTNGTGATGTTCAGAAGCTTTTTGCCTACTTTTATGCTTCTAAGAGCTGCAGCTGACAGATCAGTCACCCAACAGTTTGTCCTGTCCTTCTGCAGCCAGAGTAGGAACTGTAGTACCGACCTTTGATTTCAACACAGTACATAGATAGGTGGCACAGGTAAGGGGAAATGGATGAGAGCTCTTCGACACTGACACCGACCATGACTCCACGATACCTTCCTTTCTCTGCAAATATAGGTTGCTCTCAGCAACATATGCTTCTAAGTGTTGGTGCTGGTGTTGTTCATTTTACCTTTAGAGTAACATCTGTTGGCATCTGAAAAAGTTCTCTTAGGCTAAAACATTAAGTCAGCCTCAGTAGCATCCAATGACAACACAATTCCTGTTGCTACAGGTTGGACATAGTTTGATCCTAACCCAAAGGTTCACATGCTGGATGCTTGGTCCCTGGTACAGGCGCATTGCAGTGGTGGGTTCTTTAAGAAAAGTGGCCTAAATCTGGTGGTGGCGGCAGCATACTTCTTTAATCCTAGCACCTGAGAGGCAGAGGCAGGCAGATCTCTGAGTTTGAGGCTAGCCTGGTCTACAGAGTGAATTCCAAGACAGAGAGACCCTGTCATGAAAAAACAAACAAAAACAAACAAACAAACAAACAAAAAAACAAAAAAAAGGAGAAAGAAAGAAATGGGGTCTAATGGAGCATACTTAGATGACTAGGGCACTACCCTGTAGACTGAGCCTTGCAAAAGTTAGTTCCTGAGGAAATGGATTCTTGCATGGAATGAACCTAGTTCCTCCTGAGTCTCTTGCTTCCTGTCTTGTTGTGTGTCCTTCCTCTTCTGCAGACGTTCCTGGTGACGTTCCTGGTGGCCTCCCCAGAGTTCAGCAGCTGCTGACACTGAACTCTTGAACGTATAGATTGGTATTCTAAAGAACCCTCCTTTCTTTATGATGCAGTGCCCAGTCTCAGATATTTTGCTCTATCGGCACAAAAGAGATTACGACACGAGGATGCTTTTGGATGATTCTCTACAAACTTATGTGTGATTACAAATTTNCTTCAAGAGAAGAAACATTGCCTTACACCTGCATATGGGAAGAACGTCATATCTTAACATGAATTCTAGTATCTTTTTGCAATTTTCTTGCTAATGTTTACTTATTGAAATATTGGGGAAATGCTTGAAGGCTGGCTGGCTTTTAAAGGAATTATAAACAAAGGTGACATCATTATTGATAGTCACGCGGTCCTCACTTCCCCCAAGTAAACCCGTGCGCTACGTGCTCGTGTAGTTCTCATGCACAGTGCGACCACGTAATCTGCGCATGCGTGGAGTAGCACCACGTGATCTGCTCATGCGTGGAGGAGCCACGAGGACCCAAGTGCACATGCGCGGACCAGTTCTTAAAAGGCGGTCCGCTTACCCTGCCCTCTTTCTACAGGCCTGAGCAAGTCTTCTCTGTCTCTCTCCCTTCTCGATAAACCTCTTGCTGCTAGTTTGCTGAGTTTGCCATGTTGTTCGTGACTTCCTCTAGGGACAAGAGCGCCGAAAAAAACTAACAATTATACCCTTTTCAATAATGCTTGAAGTTTTGAGTGAATGGACCAATTTGATGTTAACTTTCACAAGTACAGAATTAATCATTAAGCCACATACGCAATACCATTCTTGTCTATTTTTAAAATTTTTCTATTTATTTCTTTATTTTGTGGGTGAGTACTTTGCATGCATGTATATCTGTGCATCATTTGCATGCCCAGTCACTAAGGAANTGGTAAGCCNCTATGTGGGTGCTGGGAATTGAACCTGAGTGCTTTGCAAGAACAAGTACTCCTAACCACTGAGCCAACTCTCCAGCCCTTAATACCGTTCTTAACAACACTCTTCTAACATCAAGATATCAAGTACTTTTTGTTTTAATTCAACAGTTATTACTCTAAGATGAGTTTGAATTTGAGATTTGTTTGTTTTGGAGTTTTATTTATTTATTTATTTATTTATTTATTTATTTATTTATTTATTCATTCATTCATTCATTTATTTATTTATTTTCAAGACAGGGTTTCTCTGTGTAGCCCTGGCTATCCTGGAACTCACTCTGTAGACCAGGTGGCCTCACTCAGAGATCCGCCTGCCTCAGCTTTTCCAGTGCTGAGGTTAAAGGTATGCACCACCACCACCTGGCCAAATTTGAAGTTTTTAAATGGAATTTTTAAAAATGTTTATATACCTTGAAGAAAAAAACACAAATCAGACAGGCCTGTTTCCCAGTCTTATCTCTAATGTTCTCATGACAATAATACAATTAAATTCACTGGTCAAAACTGTGGTGATTTGAGATACTCTTAAATACCATTTGTTCAAAATTACTGTTGTAAATTCTGGAAGAAATTTTATCGTAGGGCCTGTCACCCTCTAAAATCAAAAGCCATTTAATAACTATGTAACTGAATAAGAGTTTTACTATTAAGGAAGACCCATAATCCCTTTGTTTTTATGGTTCAATGAACTCTAAATTTTAAAGATTCTCTGAGAATATCTCATAAGATTCTGGCTTCTTCCAAGTTCTTAACTTTGTCTTATCCCAAGGAAAGACACTGACCACCGAATAAATCTTTAATTTTTTGCTTTGCTTTATTTTGTTTTTGTTTTGTTTTTCTGAGACAAGATTTCTCTGAGTAGCATTGGCTATCCTGGAACTTGCTTTGTAGACCAGGCTAGCCTTGAATTTACATAAGTCTTCCTGCCTCTGCCTCCTGAGTGCTAGAATTAAGGGTGTCCCATACCACATCTGGCTTTGAATCTTTGATTTTTATTGGAAAATAAAGAAATGTACACACACATGTATATATACTTGTTGCCCATANCTTTATATATGTATATGAATATGATGTAGAGCTAAAAAAATGTGCCATTTTTGAGTACAGATACTCTTGGAGATATCCTACACCACTTGTTTTAAAATTCCCTGGGTGATTCCAATGTGCAGATAATGTGAGAACCTTGAGGTAAGCTGAACATTGAATGTGTCTGTAGCATTTGTAAAGACAGAAATTCGTGGCCCTAACCNCTAGAGAATAATTCAATAGATGAAGTGTTGGGTTTGGAACAGTTTCAAAAGGACAAGTACCATGGATTGAANTGNATTCCCTAAAGTTCAAATGTGATCTTGAACACTCAGTGTGATTATATTTGAAGAAAAGGCTTTTAGGAAGTGTGTGAGGTGAACAAAGTCCTAAAAGCGATGCCTTCTGAGATGCATTGAAAAGAAAGGAGAATCTTCCAAGCATAGGCCATGACAGAAGCCCACTGTCTGCCTGTGACAAAAGTCTTCCTCAGAAACAGAATTGGTTAGAATTCTGAGGGACTAGGTGTGAAACAAATTCTCTGCTAGCCAGACAGAAAGGGAAAAAGACGATAACTAAACAATTAAAAACACATACACAAAAAAGATGGCTGGCTTAGTTCTCCTACTCTTGACCTGAGAAAAGCCTGGCAGCTTAAAACCGAGGCCTGGAGGGCTTTTTCTCCTGCCTGTATGCCCCCTGCTGCTNGACTGGCTCAAAGATCTTCATCAGGACATGTTTACACAACAGTTGCTATCAATCAACTATTCTGTCTTTCTTCAAACTGACCAACCCTAGATTAGGAGAGGAAGACCCTTCAGAGACAAAAAACAAACAAAAAACCAAAACCAACAACAAAATCAGCCATCAAGGAGAAGATGGGCTTCACTTTCCTCCTATCATGGGAAGACATGAAGGAATTTCCTGGTATAGTACACTTTAAGATTTCTATAGCCTACATTCTATTTTTAGTTTATAACAGTTGTTATATATGTACTGGCTAAACAGAAAATATTTTACATTGTACGCACTCTATATATGTCATACATAACAAATCATTGACTAATCACACCATGATATTAATCTTCTCACAACACATAGGAAGTCTGCTATCTGACATTAGTCTTCTTGCCTAATGGTGGGAGATGCTGAACATTGATGCATACAATAAAGCTGAACATTTGATAAAGTTTTTAAATGTCAGATATGGAGAGTGGATGAATGAGATGGGTCAGAGTTTATGGAAGACAGTGGTCTTAAGTATGTGGTCACTAGTGCCCAAATCTCAGTGGGGAAATGGCACATTAAGTTAAGCAATGCCAAATGAAGGGGGCTATACCATACATCATGAGTAAGTGTTTGATTTTTCATCCAAAATNAAAGTTCCTTACACATTGCCACTGTTAGCTTTCAGGCATGTCCACTGGCCTGCCCTCAGGGACCAAGCGACATCAGGACAAGTCATCATCAGCTACCAAGATGCGACACTGTCACTCCTGCAGTCACAACCCTTCCTATGCACATGTGTTATATCCCCTTATAGAAAGCAAGCACCTTCCCTCCAGACTCTCTCTTTTTCTTCTGCTCTCGCTCAGAGGCTGCCTCTGTACCCTCAAGCCCCAATAAACCTCTCACATGAGATCTGTTGCATGGTGTGACTTTGTAGAGCTCATTGGCCCAACCTGCCAAGGTACCACNCATCCTTAAATCATTACAGCCACTCTGTTCAAGGGNAAATGCATCTTTACTTTTGTTTGTTTGTTTGCTTTTAACAATTGCCAAGAAAATCAGAGAACCTTAAAAGAAGACATTATTTNCACTTTCTTGGCCAGTGACATGTGGCTTGATTTCTCTCCCCACTTTTACAGTGACCAGAAGCCAGCACTGACTCTCCTTTGCCCACAGAGGTNAACCTCACTTCTTTATAAAACAAAAATACTGACTAAAACTAATTCTGGTTTCCTTGGTGAATCTCACTGAGTTCTGAAGTGCTTTTAAGGAATGCTGTTTCCCTAGAAAGTTGTAAGCGAGCATTAAAAGTATATTTTAAAGAAATGGTAGTATTTCCATTTCCATATGGCCAAACTGGGTAACCATGGACACACCAAAAAATAAAAATGGCACTATTTTTTTAAAAAAAATCACAAAAATAAAAGACAACAAAAAGGAAAACTGTTGTGTACTCTTCAGAATTGGGTGAGAAAAGGGTATGGGACATGTCATTGGATCACATACTCAAAGCTGACAACTGCCAAGTACTCCACTTCTACAAGATGCTGTCAATACAGGACAGCCAAAATGTTCTAAGCTTGATGCAAACTCAACAGGAAAAGAAAAAAGCTCCAAATGGCCTGGATGTTAAATATTTTGCTAGAGTTTGTTTATCATATTTGGACAGCAAAACACAAAATGGAACACTAACTGCAGTGTGGATTCAAGTTTACTACTTCAGCCTATACTGAAATCAAGTAGTGTTTTCCCTCAAATTTCGTGTCCAATAAAAATACTTAGAAAGAAATATATCAGAAAATGAAAACCCTCACAATATATAACACAATATATTAACTCAGAACAAAAGTGGCAAAGAGCATATTCTAGTTATTTTTTTGGTTTAGTTCAAGAGCCTGTTCATAGCAGTCCTACAGAAGGGTACTACCTAAACTTTCTGGCCTTTGGAACCACGAGGCCTTAGGTACCTCAGACAGTATAATTTGATTGACACCAGCTACAGCCTGGCATCAGAAGGTCTAAATGATCTCCAATGTGGCCCAAGTTTGGCAAAGTTGGAGGGTTACTGTTAGGGAACANGGGCTCTAACTTTGGCCACACATTAGAAAGAACCATCTGGGGCCTTCCNAAGCATGTTGGTTACCNANTTTCATTCTCAAAAGACTTCACCCAGAATTTCAAAGGGCAAGACTGAACACTGGCATGATTTTGCCACCCTCAGGTGATTCCACTATATAGCCAGAAGTGACAGTTCCATTATAGATTAACTCCATTATAGGTTACATATTAAGTCTTTTATAAATCTATAATGCCAAGGTCAATCCTTACCACCACCTGTTTCAGCACAAAATCCTAGAGCTGTGTTTGGAAATCTTACCACTAGTTCAAAATTGGCCTGATCTTTCTTTTCCCCACTTTCATATGGTCTGTCACTGGCCAAGAAAGTGCAAATAATGTCTTCTTTTAAGGTTCTCTGATTTCCTTGGCAATTTATTAAAAACAAACAAACAAACAAACAAAAGTAAAGATGCATTTGCCCTTGAACAGAGTGGCTGTAATGATTTAAGGATGGCTGGTACCTTGGCAGGTTGGGCCAATGAGCTCCACAAAGTCACACTGTGCGACAGATCCCATGTGAGAGTTTTTTGAGGCTAAGGGTACAGAGGCAGCCTCTGAGNGAGAGCAGAAGAAAAAGAGAGAGTCTGGAAGGAAGGTGCTTGCTTTCCATAAGGGGATATAANGCATGTGCATAGCGAGGGTTGTGACTGCAGGAGTGACACTGTCACATCTTGGCAGCTGATGATGACTTGTCCTGATTTTTAGCAATGTTGTGATAGGTGGAGTGTAACTCACCTTGCTTGGATTCAGGTGTAGCACCTCAAGCCCCAGGAATGTTCTAGTCTACACAAGATGACTCTAAGGGACGTNTTTTGCTAAAAGCCTTAGGCCTATCTTATGATGTGACAATAAACAGCTATTACTGAATTAGGACTCCTTGCCTGGAACTTCATATGCAATGGCCTGTTTATTTCTTCAAGAAATAGGATAAGAATGAATATCATAANTCTACTAGTGAAGNAAAAGTGAAATCCAAAGATGTTAAATGACCTGCTTTCATGAAACCATATAGTCTGGATTTGAGCCCAGTTTTGTTTAACTTCNATGAGTACAATCTTAACTGATATATGCATTAAGTTTTCATCANTGCATCTAGTGTGGGACTTNTCACTACTTCCCTGNNTCTGTATTCTGATTTAATAAACAGGCAGCATGCTAGGAAAGATGGGGAAGGACACAGAATGAGAAAGGCAGTCTCCAGCATAAAATAGTAATTTAGTAAATTTATAATTTAGTAAAGCAAAT
>LZPO01075982.1:134028-149244 GCA_001675575.1 Neotoma lepida | reverse complement strand
AAATCTTAAAAGTCTTGGTGTAACCAGAAGCCTGGGAAGAGAGAGAAATGTTAACTCTGTCATCCTCACATGAGATGGGCTTTGTGGGGTCTCAGGTTGATTATGTGTCCTCAGATCTCTTGGTTTATCTTTTCATTTGCATACCTTGTGAAGAATGATGGAAGCGGTGAGGCCCGCACTCAGCCGTGGATTATTTTCCTTCACAGGTTAGTAAAAGATGCTCCTTGGGATGAAGTCCCACTTGCCCACTCCCTGGTAGGTTTTGCCACTGCGTATGACTTCTTATACAACTACCTGAGCAAGACACAGCAGGAGACGTTTCTTGAAGTGATTGCCAACGCCTCGAGCTATATGTACGAGACCTCCTACAGGAGAGGATGGGGGTTCCAGTACCTCCACAACCATCAGCCCACCAACTGCATGGCCTTACTCACTGGAAGCCTCGTTCTGATGAACCAAGGTGTGTATGTGATTCTAACACAGCCAGGGCATTACCCGAGCCCATGTCAGTTAGAGCTTCCTTGGTGGAAGCATGAGCGTCTTTCTAACCACTCTTAGGTACATGTCTATACTTGGATCCTAATTAAGTCTTCAGATGAAGGAGTATCCAGGGCATCNCTTGGGTAACTAAGGACACATAACTTTTTAAATTTCAGCTAGTGATATTAGCCTGCAGGTTTTTTCTTTTTCTTTTTTCTTTTTTCAAAATTTATTTATTTACTGTGTATACAGTGTTCGGCCTGCATGTACACCAGCATGCCAGAAAGGGGCACCATGCCAGAAGAGGGCACCAGATCTCATTATAGTTGATTGTGAGCCACCATGTGGTTGCTGGGAATTGAACTCAGGACTTCTGGAAGAGCAGCCCGTGCTCTTAACCTGAGCCATCTCTCCAGCCCAACCTGCAGGTTTTCTAATGCTGACCAATAACTGTCCCAGACCACACCCCTGCAACACAGGATTAGTGATAAACATTCATTCTTCTAGGGACTTCTGACAGTAGAAAATTGTCAACATAGAGTAAACAGAAGTTTTAAAAGCCTAGCAAGTTTTAAATTTGAAGCACGTACTCCTAGCATGTATAAGCATGAACCAGATACAACTGTTACCTGACCCTCACCCTTGACACACACACACATAACCTGTCAGAACACCTTGTCTAGATCATTCAGGTCAGAGTTGGAAGCAGTTTTCATGGTCTGCATAGCTACTTTGCGTTAATCCATAACATGATTGCCCACCTTGTTCTTGTAACTCTTAGTTATGACCCCTTTGGAAATCTGTGACTAAGACTTATTTAAGGAAATCAGCTCTATGACCATAATAAATTATTAGAATATTGAAAATCTCATTGGAGTTTGGAAATCTAGAAGAACTTAAGGCCTATTTATATTGCCTATACGTAGCATTTTATGTGGCTGGTAATGTAGCTTAGTGGTAGGGTCTTCCTAGCATGTGCAAGCCTCTAGGTTCAGTCCCAAAAAGAAAAGGAGAAAGAAGGAAAAAAACAAGAGAAAGAAATAATTAATTAACATTATTATATTATCCAACAAGAATTTGCCATACTCAGCATTCTCTCTGTTTTGTCAGCCAACCATCGCTTTTAATTAAGTCTCAGGAAAAGCTCCCACTGACAACTTGAACCTTGCACTGACTGACTGGTTTTCCAGTCTGCAAAGTATTTTGGTAGACACTGCCTGGAGAGACAGCTATAGAAAGAACAAATAGGGAAAGACAGATAGTGTGATATCTATAAAAAGATAGCCAGGCTTCTTTAATTGTTTGTCAGTTATGCTGCTATCTGGCCGGAGATGGAGGACAAGGACACAGGGAAGAAAATTGACTGGAGTTTTAAGCACTGATAATGAGAAAGGATAGGACTGCTGGAAAGCTGGAGCTGGGTGGTAGCAAGAGCCAGATGACAATTAATTGTCACCTCTATAACAGAGTGTGAGAGTAGGATGGTCCTTGGGTCCTGAGGGACATGGCTTAGCCTCGGACCTGAGTTGGGCCCAGGGACACTGGGACTTGGGTCATTGTTGACCCTACCAGCTAGCCCATTGCCTAGCAACCTGTGGTAGTGTGGTCATGCAGACCTAACACACATGCTTGTGGAGTAAGTCCCAGGCTCCACCCCTGTCAGAAACTCAACCTTACTCTGTCATTGTGTGTTTTTAAAATGAGCCATCAAAACAAGCAAGGCTTTAAGCCCTAGGTTCAGACCAGAGTTCTGTCCATTTTGAGTTGTGTACCCAAGGTCTCGAATAAGCCAACTTTTCTGTGGTTTGGGGACAATAAGAGATTACTGGATTGTTGAAAGGATTAAGTAAGATTCTGTTCATTGCTGTGTAGATTGTAACATGAGGCGTTACGGTTACCTAAGTGTAAGAATTCTCACGTTTCTCCAGCCAAAGAGTGTGTGGAAAANTTTTCAGTGTAAAAAGCAAACGATGTGGTCATGGGAAAGAATACTTGAACACGATCATGCAGCTTGCCCGTGACCACCTCAGCATTCCCAGCTGATTATTTTCACTATTAGATTTTACCTCATCATTCTGTGGAATCAGAAAGCACAGAAGGACGGGAGTCGCCTTCTGTGATGGGACAAATTGAGAAAAGTATCTTTAGCATTTATAGTATTTTTTTCAGGTTATTACAGTTGTTGAAAATTTTAGGAAGTGATGAATTTCCAGAAAAACATTTTCAAGAAGTTTTTAGGAAAACTTATACCAAAGTTAAATGTAAGTTGTGATGCGATGTGTGTGTCACTTTAGTTTGATAACAATTAGAAAATTACTTATCCTCACTCAAGAGTTTATGTTCATTTAGTTAGTAAGTGGCCTGTATTCAAAAATGTCTTAGCCTGTATCATGGACTTACTACAGACTAGAATATAATATGGTTTATCATGTTGATAAATTGAGAACATTACAAAATGTGATTTGTAATAATATAAACTGCTTGGATAACTTGCAGAGTTTTGTTTGGCCATGTTTTTATCCATGTTCTGTTTCAGTCCCTAGTCATTATTTTCATTCTTCAGGGTACCTTCAAGAGGCCTACTTGTGGACCAAGCAAGTTCTGACCATCATGGAGAAGTCTCTGGTCTTGCTGCGAGAGGTGACGGATGGCTCCCTCTATGAAGGAGTCGCGTATGGTAGCTACACCACTAGATCACTGTTCCAGTACATGTTTCTCGTTCAGAGGCACTTTGACATCAACCACTTTGGCCATCCATGGCTTAAGCAACACTTTGCCTTTATGTATAGGACCATCTTGCCAGGTATGGTAAAGAGGTAAAACATGACATCATTTTTGACTGTGACTATGAGCTAGAATCGACAAAGAAATGAGCTGGTGGGGAGGGGGGCTTGTCTACTGAGATGGAAGTTTCTTTTTCATCCAAGAAAAATTTAAGAGCTACATACAACTCAAACATTTTGGAAGCTAGCATAAAGATTCGCAGTTTCAGTATTATAAAAGTTGGAACATAATGGATCAAATATAATTTGAACATAATTAATCAAATATAATCAAATATAATTTGATCCACAGTACTTTCATTATATATTTAAACTCAGTAGCCATTAACTCATCTTCATGAACCTAAACAAGATGCAAATATTAATGATTATACTTCATTTCTTTTTCTGTGATCCATGCTTGAGCCTATTGTAGATTTTGGTTTTAAGTTTTTTCATTCAAATTATACAGATTTGAAATGAATAATAGATTATATATACATTTTGTATTTGAAGCTTAGTATTTTCTTTGAGTGTTTTATTGAGCTGAGATGTAGTCCAGAGGTAGAATGATAGCTAAACATACGTAAGACCCTGGTTTTAATCAATCCCTGATACCCTCTAAAGAAAAAAGTAATAAAACCACAGTGAAATGCCATGATGTACATATCTAATTAAATATTGTATTGAAATAAATGGCATTGAATATAAAGAACAAAATAAAAAAATGCTCTAAAACTTTAGTTACACACTGCTATGCCATTGATTGGGTAACTTACTCATTTCTAAGACAGCTTTATAATTCTCCTGATTTCTAGAACAGGACTAATATCAGAAAATTTAGGAAATTAATTTTCATCACGGTGGATTTTTTACCTTGAGAAATACAATTTTTGATGATTCTTTTCTGTTGTATGATAAAAACAAAAAACAAAATCAAACAAACAAACAACCCAAAACCCTGACAAAAAGCAGCTTACAAAAGAAGATGATATGNGCTTATAATTAATAGTTATAAATAGTAATTATTTGGTCTTATAATAATCCCAGAGGGATCAATGGCAGAAAAGACATGCTGACAGGATGGGCAGGTTTGGCAGTAGGAAGGGGAAGCTGGCTGATCACATTGTATCTGCATACAGGAACCAGAGAGAGAGCAGGCAACTGGGCCAGTCTATAAATCCTCAAAGCCTGTCCCCAATGTTATACTCCTTCCAGCAAGACTTCACCTCCTAAAGGTTCCATAACTGTCCCAAACACTGATACCAGCTGGGGACTGGGTATTCAAACACATGAACCTACTGTGGACATTTCATATTGAAACCATAGCAGTTAGTTCTGATTGTCAGCTTGATACAATGGTAAGGAAGTCTCAGTAAAGGATTATCCAAATTAGGATGGTGTGTGGGAATGTCTATGGGAGTTTGTCTTGATTACATTATTTGCTCCCTGTGGGTGGCACCATTCCCTAGGAAGGGGATTCTGACGCTAGCTGAGCACTAGAACAAGTGCATCAATTCACTGCTCTCTGCTCCCAACTATGAATGCTATGTGACTAGGTGCTTTGAGTTCCTGCTACCTTTCTAAGCACTAGAGGGTAACCGGAAACCATGATCCAATAAACCCTTACTCCATTAAGTTCCTTCTGTCAGGAAACTTTATCACAGCAACAGGAAATAAAACTAAGACAGTGATCCTAAAATACAACAAAGAATCCAATATTTAAATCTTTTGGCCCTGTGTGTGTATATAGACTAGACAGACTCTCCTTTATTAGATTAGTCATCCATGAACTAACACACCAAGGGGGTANCTCAGGGGGTGAAATGCTTGTCAGGCAGGTATGAGGACCTGAGTTTGAATTGAATTCCTGGAACCCAGGTAAAGCCAAACCCAGTAGTATGTATTTGTTATTTCAACACTCACATGGGGAAATGGGAGGTAGAGGCAAGAGAATGCTTTGGAAAGTTGTGGGCCAACTAGCCTGGTATACACGGTGGTGAGCAGCAAGAGATCTGCCTAAAACAGGGTGGGGGGTGAGAACTGACACCTGAGATTGTCCTCTGACCTCCACACCATGTCATGTGCACATCTGCATTGACACTGCGTATGCACACACACACAGAAAAAAATTCAGCTGTGTAGCAAATAATCATTTAAAGATTTGGTTTAGATGCACTCTAAGAACCTTATTGCTTCTTTTTAGACTTAGAAAAGAAGTGTATTTTGTAGTTCTTCTTGATAATCAAGGATTGTCTAGAGTAGGGGACCTTGAGGAGGTCCCAGTGTTTGTAATTTAAACTGAGATCTAACAGCAAGCCCCCTCAGGTCTTGGGGCTACTGTAAGCATGTGTGTGGTCATTTCCTAAGCTGGAGAAGACAGTAAAAATGCATTTAAGAGGGGACTTAGCTATTCATGCTTATTAATGCAAAAAACTTACCGAACATCTCTAAGCCAGGCATTGTAGGAGGAGATTTGAGATTTAAAGAGGAACATGTCCTCTGATTTTAAGGAATTTGTAGTATGAGTTTTGACATATCATATTTTATAATATAATTATATTAGAAAATTGCTTCTAAGGCTATTAGAAGTCAAACTATTAGCTATAAATATATTCATGGTAGCATTTAAGAAGAGATTCTGTTTTTATTTTATTCTTTCAATCTATTCTTAACCCCATTCTCTCTCTCTCTCTCTCTCTCTCTCTCTCTCTCTCTACTATGGTTGATATAGTAATGATTATTCTCGTCTAGCAAGGGTTTTCTTCCTTTCTGCTTAATGATATCTAAACTTGCTTTTGATTTTCTTCCCTAACTCCAGTAATGATACTCATCTTCATGATCCTTGCATTTTTGTTTTTCTCCTTTAAATTCCAGCAGTATGTATTAGCAGAAGCTTTATTGGGAATTCAGTTTTTGTATTCACCATTTATAAGCAAAGAAAGTTTTACTTTATTGGAAGCCTATTAAATCGAAGCACCCTACTTTCTTATCTTGGCCTAGAATGCAAGTTTAGCTGCAGAAAAACCTAGTGCCATTCAAGACCACACCTGCAGAAGATGGTGTCTGTCTAAGATGCAAGCCTCATCATTCATAGCATGGACATTGGAAAGTGAGGGAGGGGCAGTGTGTACATGCTAAGAAGTGTGCCACATCTGTTACTAACAACAGATTGTTGCATAACAGATCCAAGCTTGCACACAATAGAAGACTTTCAGGGCAGTTATGGTAAATTGGTATGGCATAGGATACAAACATCACAGTTTTGTTTACATTTATCTAAGACAAACTATTGACTGTAATTTTAAAACAGGCTTGATGAGCATTGTGTGGACCTTTAGCGGAACATACAGTTTTAAACTCAATCTTTTCAAACTCCTTTCCACAGGGTTTCAAAGAACTGTGGCCATTGCAGACTCAAACTACAACTGGTTTTATGGTCCAGAAAGCCAATTAGTGTTCCTGGATAAATTTGTCATGCGGAATGGCAGTGGAAACTGGCTAGCTGACCAAATCAGAAAGAACCGTGTGGTAGAAGGTCCAGGAACGCCATCCAAAGGGCAGCGCTGGTGCACTCTACACACAGAATTTCTCTGGTATGACATGTTGAGGTGACTTTCCAATGAAATGGTACCCAGGTTCATACTATGCGCTGTTTTTCTGTAAAACAAACAAACAAACAAAAACTCCTTCAATAAGTAGATATACCTTTAATTCAACTCTTATCAATGTCTAAACCTCTGTTAGAAACAGTTCTTCATGTTGATGACCTAATTACCATTTGCATTCTTGGTTTTCATATACTAGAGATGTCTTAAGCTTGGACTGTTTCATAGACGAACCTGCTTTGCTTAGATTTTATGTCATTCATTTTTTTAAATTGTAGAAGGAGAAAACTCACAATTTTGACCAGATTAATCTGATGATCACACACACACACACCCCTGTCCAAAAGTAGTAAAATAGTTTGTTTTGTTTTGGTAAATAGAGCATTATAATCCTCTAACAGCATGGCTGTTCAAGTGTTTTCACAGCTATTCAAGTGTTCCAGTGTTTGACAGCTTCACTTTGATAATAAAAAGAGCATGTAATTCTTTTTGTTGTAATCTTTTAAGCCTAGAAGAAGCTCAGGCCTCATTTTTTTTTAAGTGTTGCCAAGTATGTTGGCAGCAAATAAGTTCAAATCAAGATGACAGTTAATGGTTGAGTTTTTCAAAGCTATTGAAATTTTTGCATTTAGCCCCTAAATCAGCTTTCTGTAGAATTTTATTGATGTTATCCTTTTTCCCCCTAACATTTAAACAAGGAAAAAAATTATTAAAGCAGTAATTACCTGTCATTTAACCTGCATTGTGAAACTCCTTTCACGATGAATTAAAGATATTATATGCAAATATTCCTTTGCTCCTTTCAAGGTTATGTAGTAATTATATGGTTGCATTTTCACTTACCCATAAAAAGGCAACCAAGAGAGTTCTAGAAAACTAGCTGTAGGAGTTAGATTAATGCTACATCTAAAGTTTAAATCTGCCTTCGTAAGACTATTCAACCCTACTTGGAGCTAAGAAGATGGTTATTCAGCTTTATGTATATTTGTTAAGTTACCTTAATTAAACAAATATTGTACTAGACCTCAATACAGAGAGGATTTCTGATGTCCTGACACTGATCCTCAGAAATGGAGAAAACCAAACACCAGTAAGACCAACTCAACCACAGGTGACTTGTTCACTGGGCAAAAGTATGTATGAGCTAGTAATGAGTTCACCTCTTTATCCTTGAGCAGCAGATCATGTGATCTTATCAAGGCAGTTGTCCTAACTCATCAAAAACAATCATCCATGTGCTTAACAACTGCAGCATTTTGTATTAAGTATCATATTCCATTAATGAACATTAAACATAAATAAAAATAAGGCATTTCTTAACCTCAGAAGTATAGCATCATCTTCAAATGAAAACAAAGCAACACCTTTGGTTCTGGGCTCAGCAGTAGCCACAGTTTTAAATGTGCCAATATTAGTTTCTTGTAATTTGACCAATTTATACTTTTTGGTCACTGTAAGTTGTGTTTCCACTGTGAAGTTCTACCCTGTTTTACAGTTGTAGAGGAACATAGTCTGTGAGAGGCAAAGATTCCAGATGGAACATAAGCTGCAGGAGAGTAGCTCTTTGGTGCAGGTTCAGCTGGATGTTAGGATCCACAGCCTCATGGGAATATAGGGGCCTGTTGACCAGAATTTTGATGAAATTTTAAAATCTGTGAGCCCCAGCAGTTGGGGTGGCAACTCTGAAATTGCCAAGTGAAAAAGATCCAAGTCGAGGTTAGTAGCAGAAATTGTGTCTATTTCCAGCCTAGAATCACTGGTGACCCAGTGTGATGTTCCCTTGAAGTCCCCAGTGCTCACCCTTGTGCATGCTGATCTGTGAGTATTTTGTGGCATGTCTCTGATACGCTGCCCTTCTCTGGGTGGCATTTGTAGGTTATGTTTTGCAACCACATTATCATGTGGCATCATAATTCTAGTGAGTTCTTTTTACTTCCATCGGAAAACCATTTAATTTTTAAAAACTTAATCCCCTCAGGTATGATGCCAGCTTGAAATCAGTTCCACCTCCGGATTTTGGCACCCCAACATTGCATTATTTTGAAGACTGGGGTGTTGTGACTTACGGAAGTGCACTACCTGCAGAAATTAATAGATCTTTCCTCTCCTTCAAGTCAGGAAAACTTGGGGGCCGTGCAATATATGACATTGTCCACCGGAACAAATATAAAGATTGGATCAAAGGGTGGAGAAATTTTAATGCAGGACATGAACATCCTGACCAAAACTCTTTCACTTTCGCCCCCAATGGGGTGCCTTTCATCACCGAGGCCCTCTATGGGCCAAAGTACACCTTTTTCAACAACGTTCTGATGTTTTCTCCAGCTGTGTCTAAGAGTTGCTTTTCTCCCTGGGAGGGACAGGTCACAGAAGATTGTTCATCAAAATGGTCAAAATACAAGCATGACCTGGCAGCCAGCTGTCAGGGGAGAGTAGTCGCAGCAGAGGAGAAAAATGGGGTTGTTTTCATCCGGGGAGAAGGCATAGGAGCTTACAACCCCCTGCTCAAACTGAAGAACATTCAACGGAATCTGATCCTCCTACATCCACAGCTTCTNCTCCTTGTCGACCAGATACACCTGGGAGAGGAGAGCCCTCTGGAGACGGCAGCAAGTTTCTTCCACAATGTGGATGTGCCTTTTGAGGAGACAGTGGTAGATGGGGTCCATGGAGCTTTCATCCGGCAGCGGGATGGTCTCTATAAAATGTACTGGATGGACGATACTGGTTATAGTGAAAAAGCAACCTTTGCCTCGGTGACATATCCTCGGGGCTATCCCTACAACGGGACAAATTATGTGAATGTCACCATGCACCTGCGAAGTCCCATCACCAGGGCAGCTTACCTCTTCATAGGGCCGTCTGTGGATGTCCAGAGCTTCAGTATCCATGGAGACCCTCAGCGGCTGGATGTTTTTGTAGCTACCAATGAACATGCCTATACAACTTACCTGTGGACCGGTGAGAACACAGGGCAGTCTGCCTTTGCCCAGGTCATTGCAGATCATCAGAAAATTCTGTTTGACCGGAGTTCGGCCATCAAGAGCACCACTATCCCCGAAGTGAAAGATTATGCTGCTATTGTGGAACACAATCTGCAGCATTTTAAGCCAGTGTTCCAGCTGCTCGAGAAGCAGATCCTGTCGCGAGTCCAGAACACAGCTAGCTTTAGGAAAACTGCTGAGCGCCTTCTGAGGTTCTCGGATAAGAGACAGACGGAGGAGGCCATTGACAGGATTTTTGCCATNTCCCAACAACAGCGGCAGCAACAAGGCAAGTCGAAGAAAAGCCGAAGGGCAGGCAAGCGTTACAAGTTTGTAGATGCCGTCCCTGATATTTTTGCACAGATTGAAGTCAATGAGAAGAAGGTTCGACAGAAAGCTCAGATTTTGGCACAGAAAGAACTGCCCATAGACGAAGATGAAGAAATGAAAGACCTTTTGGATTTTGCCGATGTCACATATGAAAAACATAAAAATGGGGGTTCCGTGAAAGGTGGCTTTGGACACATGCGGATGGTGACGAGTCACAACAGAGCCCCATCGCTGTCGGCCTCGTACACCAGACTCTTCTTGATTCTGAACATTGCTATCTTCTTTGTCATGTTGGCAATGCAACTGACTTATTTCCAGAGGGCTCAGAGCCTCCATGGCCAAAGGTGTCTTTATGCAGTGCTCCTAATAGATAGCTGTGTCTTACTGTGGTTGTATTCCTCCTGTTCACAATCGCAATGCTAATATCAAAGCCATGAACANTTTATGATCATGAGAGTTCATGTAAAAAAATTTTCCCCCAATTTGTTATAATTTCTCCCCCAGATTTATTTGGACAAATTTAAGGGAAGATGTTTTCACACAAAAAAGCAGGGGNGTGGAGAACTCTGCATTGGACCCACAAAGGATATATCTAAGATGTAAGAATAGCCTTGGCTGTCCCCTAGTATTTTGGGGAGTATTGGGCTCTGCTGAATGACCAGTTCCTATTACCAGAGACAAAAACACCTGTTCTTTACGTCACATTTCTCTTAATATAAAGAAAAATGATTTATACAGAATTGGGTTTTATTATCATTAATTTAATGCTGTTAGAAGCTTCCAGAAACTGTATTATGGAACGTACTGAGACACATAAGTCTAAGCAATACAGGTTTTTAAAATATGAATGATGGGAACTATTAAAATAGGGCCTGGAAGCTGTTCAAATAACAAGATGGCATAAGATCATGAAGGAACTGAAAGGTTTTTTTCATGGAAAACATACAAATGAACATTTCTTTGTCATTGGTCAATTCAGGCATGTGATTTTTTGTGGCTTTATACATTCATTGGCTTTTTGACAAATAACATAATAACAGGTAATTTCCTGTTATCTTTCCCTTCTATGTAAAATGTTTGTAGATCCAATAGCTAAAGTTTTCAAAATAAACTATTTTATATCCTGAATCTCAATACCAAAGAACATGGGGCTAAAGTTTTGATGCGATTCTTATGTTTTTATTAGAAAGCTTTCTTTGAATTTATTTTGCTAAATAAACCAATAATAATTATGATTTCCCCCCTCTGGTGTGCTTCTTCTGTGTTCCACTAAATTCAAAGTGCATTTACATTTTCCAGAATCTTCCAAGAGAGGTCTTCATTTGGATATGCATTCATTCAACTTCTTTGATTTTTTGAAAAACATAATTTCACTGTTTATATGTTTCCTATTTAAGCATATTTTAAACATTTAACACAGAATCTGAGTTCTGGTTACCCTAGTGAAACAAAGTTTCTGTAATTATGTGCCATCAAGTTCTTAGGAGCTGACAGCAGCTTAGAATACTGGATATGTAGTCCACAGTGTCTGCTTGAGCAGAAGAAAATGTTACACTTGGACCAAAAGCATAAATCATCTTACATATAGTATATTTGAGTCTGATATATTTCTCCCTTGAAAATGGGGAATGTACTAGGCATACATTTTAGAATGAGGACATGCTCACTGATTTATGGAGCTAAGCATAATAGCAGTTCCGTCTCTTCCTAGTCCTTTATGTTCATAGAAATATCAGTAGGCATCCAAGACAAACTCTGAGGAACTCCTGTGAGCACCTCTTCCTGGTTCTAATTTAATATTTTACACAGGGAAAACTTAAATTTGACGTTTACCGTTGCTACCCTTCTTATACTCAAAGTCTGGAAACTAACTTCTGAGGAAGTAGTTTGTCCCTCTCTGGGGACGTCTCTAGGGAGGATGTCATTACACACTGTTCAAAGAATAATGTTTNCAAAAGAATAATGCTTCCGTTTGTCCTTCATGGTTGCTCTTACTGGGATTTATACTTGCTTTATGTGACAGATTCTCTGTTTCCTTAACCCCATTCAGCATTCCTCTCTTCTACTCTTTCTCATTCGAAAAGATGAATTGTCTGAAATGATAAAAACAGAATTTAATGGGGGGAGGGGCTTGCTCTTTGAGGTTACCAAGAAAACCTGACCTCAGCTCCAAAGCACAGGCATGGTTTGTCACAAAGATGGAAAGTCCAAGTGAAAGCCAAATCTTTCCTTTTAGCTTAATAATAAATTAGGTTGAGGCTAGACAATGCATTCGTCCCCATTGTGTGATCCTGTTTAACCAGACCATGCCTTCACTTTTGAAGTAACTTTTAAAAATACTTTAATATCGCATCTTTTGGGTTTTCCTTCTTCTAATGAATGGCGGCATTCTTTGGTATTTCATTTTAAAAGGAATTTCTTGGATGATTTCTTAAGTGACCGAGTAAAAGATTGTGCTAAAACGAATGAGATCTCTTCATAATGAGACATGTTTTATATCAGGAACAGTGTGTATTTNGGTCAAACTAAGAAACTCTTNGTATCTTCAGTTAAACCAAGCAATCCTAGANCCCACTTGAAACTGAGCAGTCAATATGGACTCTGTCTCAGTGCTGCTCACAGTGAAAGGAATGTTTCAAGTTTGTAGCTAATCTATGAGCTGTTGTTGTTCAGGACCAAGCAGGACCTTGAGTCCCAGCCTCCAAGGAAATATGAGCATCATTAGCACAGAGTTAGACTGTGTGGTGAATGCAACATACTACTGTGTTTATAGCTGATTAGCTTTTAAGCATCCATGGTGATGCTGTGAAAACATTCTTTGGATATAATTGTTAAAGTCACTGGATGTGACTGGCGCTNGCCTTTAATCCCAGCACTCTGGAGGCAGAGGCAGGTGGATCTCTGAGTTTGAGGCCAGCCTAGTCTCTATAGTGAGTTCCAGAACAGCCAGGGATACATAAAGAGACCCTGTCTCAAGAAAAAAAAAAGAGTTGACAGGCTAGAGAGATAGCCAGGTGGGTAAAGTGCTTCCTGTTCACATAAGGACCTGAGTTTGAATCCCAAGCACTCTTAAAAGCTATGTACAGTGACCTGTGCATCTGTAACTCCCTCACAGAGAAGAAGGAATGGGTAAATCCCTGGTGTTTGNTAGCCACCCCTAGTCTAACCAAAAGGGTGAACTCCAGGTCCAGTAAAGAGACCCTGTATCAAAACTCAAGAGGAAGGCAATAGAACAAGATGCCTGACATCAACTGGTGGCCTCGGAATGCTTATGAGCATGTATCACACACACATACATGGACACACACTAATAATAATTTTTAAAGTAAATCCACATGTTTACTTAGAATTGTAAAACAAGATTGACACGGCTGTAGTTGCAGATATAAGGCCTGATTGGAGCAGACTGGGTGAGAGAGATGGATGGGAACATGATACATGCCCTCATAGAGTGAGGTTATGAGGTGTACATATTCCTGAGTTTGACACTAAGGATTGAAAACATGTAGATTATGAGATTTAAGGCAGAGGTCTCTTGTTAGTAGCCCCAGNTGTTACAATGTAGATGACAGCTGTTATGCTCAGAGGCTAGCATTCTCTTACACCAGAGAATAGAGAGGATGTATTGGTCTTTAGAGCATTGCTAAGGAATTTGGACTTTATTCTGNAGCGAGGGCTCTTTAACCTTTTTGATGTCTCAGCATAACTGAGGGATATGATATAGACCCATTACTGAGAGAGCATCGAGGAATTTTTATGGTATGGAAATTGTTTATGGAGGATGATTTTACACACCCTCCTGCTTTAAAGACTTGAAGTGGCTTTGATATGCCCCTACATCTATTGATTGAGCAAATTGTAGACAATGTATGTCCTTTGACTCACCNTCTGCCAGNTGGGAAATCAGAGACCCTGATGCCATGTACCATGAGGACTTTGTTGTTGTAAGAGGACATGGCCAAAGCTAGCACATTGAGAAAACAGATGGGACAAACTGAGTAAAGGGGCCACACTTCATCTTTGATAAACTAACCTACCTGTGGAGGCTCATTCTTCTCAAGGCCACTATGATGGCAGTGACATTTCAACAAGTGTTTTGGAGGGGATATTCAGACCATACCACTCCATAGCCATATTCACACTCTAGGGGAGGGTCCCACTCTAACTGGAATTCACTGTAAGCGATGGGGAGACACTAAGGGATTTTCTCTTTAAATGACAAGACTTGCATTATAGAAAGACACATAGGCTTCAATGTAGATGGACCCAGTGGGGGGATTCGAGATTATTTCCATAGTTAAAACAGGAGACAATTAGCTCTTTGACAGCTCACAGGAAAATGTTCAACTGAAAGCATGTATATTTTGTGGGAGTGTTGACCAGACAAAGGATGAGTCAAGATCAGTCTTTGTGTCTGAGACCTGCCTGTCATACAAGAATATGGCTTCCTGTGTGTTTATGCCTCCTTCACCTGGCTACCCCTTAATCCCAGGAAATTGCCCAGATTGTCCTTCCATTTCTCTTTTCAGGCTGCCTTCTCCAGGGATTAAACTTAGATTGGCATGGCTGGAGTATTGGGTGAGTAGTGGAGGGTGAAGGAAAAACACACCAGAAAGGTAGGCCAGGTTAATTTTCAGAAGAAACAATACAAGGTCTGAGAGATGGCTTGGTGGTTAAGAGCACTTGATGCTCTTGTAGAGGACCCAGATTCTGTTCCCAGCAGCCAGAGAAATGCTCACAAGCGTCTCAACACCAGTTCTGAGAGATCCAACTTCCTCATCTGGCCTCTGTGGGCACCAGGTACATATGCCATACACATGCACGCATACAGGCAAAATCCAAACTCATAAAATAAAAATAAATCCTTAAAAACAAACAGAGAGGACAGGCATAATGTTGCATGCCTTTAGTCCCAGCATTCAGGAGGCAGAGGCAGGTAATTCTCTGTGAGTTCAAGGCCAGTGTGGTCTACAAAGTGAGTTCCAGGACAGCTAAGGCTGTTACATAGAGAAACCCTACACACACACACACACACACATACACACACACACA
>LZPO01075982.1:111659-133388 GCA_001675575.1 Neotoma lepida | reverse complement strand
CTCCTCCTTCTCCTCCTCCCCCTCCTCCTCCTCCTTCTTCTTTTTCGAGACAGGGTTTTACTGTGTTACCCTGGCTGTCCTGGAACTTGTTCTGTAGACCAGGCTACCCTCAAATTCAGAGATCTTCCTGCCTCTGCCTCCCGAGCACTGGGATTAAAGGCATGCATCCCACCACCTGGCTGAGAATTCTTATAGAATTTTAAAATCAAAGTTGGAGTCTTAATTTCATGCTATTACTGAATACTGCCCTTGTGTCGCTCACACGTAGGACACTCAAAGAGACCTCTTCTATAATTAACGACATGTGTATGTGCATGAACACAAAATGAGTGAGCCATGTGTGTAGGTAGGAAGACAACTAGAAGGTACTGAATTTCCTCTTCCATCCTGTGGCCCTCCAGGCATCTGACTCAAGTTTCTGAGCCATCCCATCAGCTAATAAACAGTAGCCATTCTTCTGTCTCTCTTCCACAANAGACTGCAGTCCCTCAGAGAAGGGATGATAGTTCNTACACAGTGCCTGGCCTGTTTTACACTTTTCATTCAAACAATGCCCAATGACTTGATGGACTGAAGGACTGACTGAGTGTGTGGGCTATCAAAGAGCTTAGGCCCAGAAGACTTTAGCATCAAACTTGCTATAAACTGAATGTGCCTCACATCCAAATTCACATGTTGCAGCTGAATCCTCAGTGCGATGGTTAGGGAGTGGGGCCTTGGGAAGATGATCAAGTCTTGAGGGTGGGTCTGTCCTTATGAAGAAATTAGCAATCTTATCCAAGAGACTCCAGACAGATCTCTTGTTCCTTCCTCCACCATGAGAGTTGACAGTGGACAGACAGCCCCTTATGAGCTATCACACTGGTCCAAAGCTTCCAGTTCCTTTGTCTTGAGCTTTGCAGCCTTCAGAACTCAGGAAGACATAGCTGTTGTGTAAAGCCCATGTTTTTGTTAGACCAGCTGAATCAACTAAGAGCTGNATTTCCATGATGAACATTGTTAATCAGCCACAGAGAGGCCCTATGAAGTGTTCAAATAGATCCTGGAGCTGACTCAACACGATCATCTCTGAGCCANACTGCAAGCCCTGAAGCCCTGAAACTCCATCTCCATGACAACGTGCACGTGAAGGACAGATGTTACTTACCATGGGCACAAGCNGATGCTACAGTGCTGTCATGTGTGGGAATGATGCTGAGTGGACAAGAATGCCCAGATGCCAAAGCCACAACCTAAAATAACATTCAATCTGTGTGGGGTGTTGGAAACCACAGGTAATCCACCCACTGCTGCCAAACATCAGGTGCTGCCTGGGCAAGTACCTCTGGGGTTCCAGACTTGTGCAATCCCGAGAGCATGGCCAGGCAGCACCCTAGACTCCTCAAGAACACAGTTCAGTGCACTGGGGGTGTGGAGAAGTGGGCAGCTGCGTGGCAGCCAGGGTTGGTTGTACAGCTGGGCTTCTAGCCACACCTGCGTGAGTTCACGAATTTCCTGAAAAGGCCTGTGACAAGAGGGGTGTTGTTCGATAGTGTGTTTTCTCTGCCGCTAAATGGTATTTCTGTGTTGTCCCAGGGTTTAAGGGCCTTATATTCTACCTGATGAGAGGATCTTTGTAAACACACTACTGCGAAGTCGTTTCTTATTTTAAAAAATTAATTTAGATGCCAGAGTAAGAAGTAGGGAATAAAGGATTATTTGATAATTCTGCAAAATAAGTTTGCTTTTTAAAATAGTTTATAAGGAGTCCATATGCTAGGCTTATTTTTATAAAAATATGTTAAAATTCAGAAAAGATTTGCTCAGTCCAGATTTGTACCGTGATTAAGCACTCTGAGTGACAATGGTAATAACAATAACTTATAAGGGCAGGCAGGGTTCAAGCACTGTGACCTACAGCCCATTGTCACAAACAGGAAGCCAGGCTCAGAGACACACAGGCAGCAATGACTGCAGGCGATGGTATGAATCTCAAAATAAGTTCCAATACTTGAATTTTAATTATTTGGAGTGCACAAATACCATATAATAACTATTTAAAATATTGAGCTATATACAGTTATGTGGAAAATATGAAATCATCGCTACAACGTTGTAAACTTGAAATGGTGCNAACCCCAACATTCAACTTTTTAGGCAATGTAGATTATATCNTTATTAAAGGTACTCTAAAGGAATTTCCACAATGAGAAGTGACTGCTACTATGTGCCAGAGTTTGGAATGCAGCAGCACAGCCTGTGGGAAATATAAATGAAATACCATCAGCATAAATTAGACTTCTGGTTTTTTTCCCCTAGTTCTATCTTGCAATCAAACTGAGACTCATAAACTCAGACTCAATAAAAAACAAGACTTTGACCTTCATAAACATAAAATGATATCCTAATCTGTCTCATATCTTAATTTAATACTTTATTATTCTCTAACTATTGCCCTAAAGTCATAAATGTTTGTGATTTTCTAGTGGTTGATGTGAATTGAATCATTGTAAAACTGTATTGCTTTTAACTGGCTAATACTATACCTGAAACACATCTACTTAGCTCCTAAGAAGACAAGATATGGCTGGGTTCTTAACAGAAGGTGTGGAGATACAGATGGGCCAGCTAGTTTTCACAATCAGTACACTATGCACACAGCCAAGCATCTGTCACTCACTTCGTTTCGTTAAACATAGGATTACACAGGAGGAAAAATGATGCCACAATTTAGTCTTGATTTGCTATTTAAAAAAAACAACAACTTTTCATTGAATTTTTTCCACTTCTTGCAAGTTTGGGTGTTTTATTTTGTTTTGTTTAATTTCCCATGGTCTTTCCTTGTTCCTTCTTTTTTTTAACTTTCTTTTTCTTTATTCTTTGTGTCTTTCACATCATGCATCTCGATCCCATTCATCTCCCTGTCCCTTCATATCCATCCTCTGCCCTTGCAGCCCACCCTGCCCCCCATAAAATCCTGGTTCCTTCTTAAGTTTGATCTTTTTCACTGACACACAATAGCTGCACATTTGTATAGGGCACAGCGTGCCATTGCTGTGCATGTATATGCTGTGATGGTGGTATCTAGCCAATGAGCATTTCCAGCATCTTGGGTACTGTCTCTTATACACATCTCATTTGTATAGGGCACAGCGTGCCATTGCTGTGCATGTATATGCTGTGATGGTGGTATCTAGCCAATGAGCATTTCCAGCATCTTGGGTATTTATTATTTCTTTGTGTTGGGAGCACCCGGTCCTCACTTCTAGCATTTAGAACTATACAGTGCAGTATTTATCAGAGCTGCCTGCTGTGGTGTAGAATACCAGAGCTCACCCTGCCTATCTAACTGCAGTTTGGCATGCATTATGTTCCCCTTCCTCCATCAACTTCTTCTGTAAGATCAGCTTTTCAGCTTCCTCATTTCAGTGCTTGTCTTTGTGAGCCTGTCCTGAGTTCTTTCACAAAATACCCTCCAGGATTATCTTTGTTGCTATAAAGNACAGGGTTGCATTCTGTTATGATTTTTTCCCCTTTAATGAGCTAGAATTGTGTATCACAGAATGCTAGGATCGAAGTGGATCCTGGAGTGACCTAGTCCAACCTTCCCACTTCAAGGCAGGTTAGGTCTCCAAAGATTTTCTCTTTACTGTTCCACTGCTTATTGAACTAACACCAGGAAGTACTCAAGATATTCAATATATTCAAATAAATGATAAACATAAAATTTTGAATGTTATTGTCTTTTTCATTAAATCCAAGGTCCAATATTTTGCTTACTAAACATCTGATTCTGATTCTTAACTAGATGAGGACATCAAATGTTAACATCAGCGCCCTCTATCTAGATCAGCACGGAAAGAACAAAAAACCTGAATCCTCACTGTTTTTAACACTGTGTTACACTCCTTGGAGGACCTCATTTTAATTCTCACCAAGACTGGACAGCATGGGCCCAGGTGGCTCTATAAGCATGTGAAGGCCATCCATACCCTTATCATGTGAGAGGATGGTTTTGGGCAGGAAGACCCCACTGCTGCTGCGGCAGGAGAGGACCAGTGAGAAGTGTTCTGAGCTTTGGGAGCACCCAGAAAATATCAGAGACAGACCAAGGAAGGAGGATTACAGTGGTCACAGTGGGGGCTATCGGCCTGTTATTCGGTGNTAAATGGCGTGGGAGCAAAGAAAGCATTGTCATCTGGGAGCGTGAGGATGACCTGAGTGAAGGCATGGACTGGGTTCGTTATTAAAGGAAAGGGTAGTTTGCCAAGCGAAGAACAGTGTGACACCAGCCACGGAAGCAAGAAAGCAAACAGAAATGCGTGGTGTTAAACAGGAGTGGGGAGTCGAAGGGGCGAGTGGAGCTGGAAACCGGGTACCTGGGATGAAGTAGAGTGTAGATGTTAGCCTGGGCAGACCCTCCGTGCCAGTGTAGGACCTATGGAGTTTGTCCCCCGGCCAGCTGAAAGCATGGAGGTTTCTGACTGGAAAAGTAATGCCACTGGCTTGCTTTCTCTTTCTTGCCACTATAAATTAAGCAATAAAACTTGTAGTTGTGACAAATACTAAGACANAGAACATTAGGNACAGATTTAAGTCATCATTCCTGTGATCTTCACAGTGGTTTATAAATATTAAGATGCCAGTACCCCTGCATTGTTCCAAATCATACAGTCATTCAGGCCCCAAGGATAAAAAGTGCTGTTCAGATTCTTAATCATTGCCTTTGCTTTTCTTTATAGTTTCATCATAATACAATATATATATATATACATATAATTTCAAAAATAGAATTTACTTTTTAGACTTTTAAAACTATTTGTAAACGAAATCACACGAAATGTATTTTGGAGGTTTAATTTTATCATTCAATATCACATTTTAAAGATTTGTCTTTTGTTAATTTTTGCTGCAGTAATATTTATTGATTTACATTGCTGTATATCGCTTGACTGTTTGAATACTATATACTCTGCAGCTTGTCTGGTGTTTGGATATTTGTTATTTGAGCTCCTCACTAGTTCTTATGTATATTACCAGTTATTATTTTAAGCAGTGTTGTTTGACATTTGTCATGCACTTTCATGCTCTGTATCCTGCTCACATGTGACTAACCACCTCTAACTTATACATGCCCTGTATGGAGAGAGAGAGAGAGAGAGAGAGAGAGAGAGAGAGAGTTAGTTTATTTTAGGTTCACTGAAAACTCACAGGAAAGTAATGGGATGTCCCCTGTTTTCAATAGCCCCCTCCAGAAAGATTCATTTGTTCCACAGGTTTGGAGAAACGTGTCATGCCCTGCACTTAGCCCTTGTCGTGTCGTCCAGAATTGTTATTTCTTCNTCATCATTTCCTTTTGCATTTCTTCTTTTTGTTTTGTCCCTCGCTCCCTCTTTTGTGCTAAGGCTTGAACCTGGAGCTTCGTGCACACTGAATATCAACTCTAGCACTGAGCTCCAGGTCCAGCCCCTCTCATCCAGAGTAGCTACAGTGTTAGGTCAGAATCAGGTCAGTGTTAGCTCTAGCTCTCTTTCTGGACTCTGTGTGCTCAACTCTCCTTCCACCCCTCATCAAACACTCATCACTTTACTATCTCCACAGTTTTGCTTTTTCCAGAGGGTGACAAAACTACTGTATAATGAGTAGTCTGTTCAAATCAGCTCCTTTCACTTAAGTGATATGAAGTGCATTGAATTTCATCATGCCTTTTATATCTTGACACCATTTTTTATAGAATTGAATAATATTCCATTGTCTGAATGTACCACAATTATTTTTCTGTTTGCTGAAGAGCAGCTTGGTTATTTGCAATGCTGAGGAATTATGACTAAAGCTGCTACAGACATCTGTGTGCAGGTTTTCTCCGGGACATANATAATACTGGATAATAAGGTAAGAGTATTCTGGTTTTGAAAGAGTCTCCCACCATTTTCCAACTCTGCCAGCAGTGACTCATAGTCATTTCTCAACAAGTTAATGTTGATAGAACTAGGCATTGTGAGTTGCAGTGAGGTGAGGTAATGAGTCTGGTCTGTACATGAAGAAGAGACATCCAATCTGAAGGGTAGTCCTGAGACAGAATTAAACTGCATAGAAAACTGAGCGGTACCCACCAGCAACTAAGTTATCTAGATTGAAGACCTAATAACCTTAACTGGCATGAAAATTCTGAAAAAGAAATAAGTTTTGGGGTAATATGAGTACTATTGAAGGTATGAGGTAACTACTGGATGTGCAAGTGGNAATATCTACTAAGCAACTGGNAATAACAGTGTAGAACTTTGGAAGGGGAAGGGGTGGGGAGGAAGATTTGGGCATGTTAACACATAGTCTAAGCCATGGTAAAGAACACTGATAAGGAGCAGTACACTTGAATATTTTCTATGTGCCGGAACTATTACAAGTATGTTATATATACCAACTCATCTACTCTGTGCAACCCAATGGACCAGACAAATGCATTTTCATTTTATAGATGAGAAAATGCAGGCACAGGAAGAGTCACTTGATTGTCCAAGTTGACACAGCTAGTGATGAAGCCAAGAAGATATCAATCAGGTAAATACTGAATTTTGGTGGGTAGCAATATTAACGGTAGGAGGAGGCAGAGAGCCTGGGAGGGAGACTTGGGACAATAGCCAAGGAGCCAGGAAGAGAGACCGAAGAGAGTCATTGTAGCCAAATTTGGATTAGCTTAACAAGGCAAATACTGGAGGTGTGTGGTACTACCAAAGTAGAGTTCCATACAGTCTCGCTCAGCTGTGAGTAAAACCTCTTCCATCTTGATTCATTGCTTCTAGGAAGGAAATAAAACCTATTTAAAAAAAAAACTAAAAATAAAGTACAAAAAATTATTGTTCTTTGGTCACTTTCTACAGCTCAAGTAGAAATGAGTGTCTATCTCTAGATGATGGAGTTATGTGTAGTTATGGGAAGGTAGTAGAAAAACAAGGGAGTCCATGGGGCAGATACTTGTGCTGAGTAAACAAAACAGAAGCAGACAAGCTCGAAGGAAGAAGTCATGGGAGATTCCTNGTTCTGCCCATGCCTCAAGCTTCACCAACCCCCACTGGTGACTGATGCAGGTGAGTGGGTGTGCAGGTAGCTAGTCACCTGCACCTGGAACCTTCCCAGGGCTCTGTCTTCTGAATGCTGCACTGTCCCTGTGTGGATAGGCTGTCACTGTTTGTCACAAAGTTGACNTTTCAAGGTATCTTCCNCTCTGAGATAAGTAGCATGCTCAGACAGGCATGACCTTTACAGAGGGCTTGAGCTGTGAGCTGAAGAAAACAGGCACAGTTCTGACCACAAAAAGAGAAGAGAAAGTCTAAATCTGCACTTTTACCATTCATGTACTAACTATCCTCACACACATTTCTTAGCCATNGATAGTATTCTAGGTGCCNGTNTAGTGAACAAATTAAGTCAAGCTTGATCTTTGTCCTCATGGAGTTTATAATCTAGTTGGGGAGATAAAACAAAAGATAGTGAACATCAATTTAACTATTACAGAACTGTCACCATGATAAGGAAACAAAGATGGAGCTAAAAAGGACAATTCGTGTGTGAGACTCAGAAAAGGTGCTGCTGAAACTCCCTGTTCTCACTCATGCCGTGAAGTCTCAAACGTGGACCACATGTCCCCTTCCCCTTGTGGGTAGCTGAAGCCTGTCACTGCATCTGACCAGTGTTGGTGTCTGAGCAGGCCACTTCCCTAATAAAAACCCTATACTATTTGGCAGGATTTTGGCAGCCAGTAATAGACATCCTAGAAATTGATCAGAGAGGCTAGAGGGTTGACAATCATGTTTTAGGGTGATTAGTGAAACTAATTTTTGTTATGAAATGAGACCAAAGATTATGTAACTAAGGAGACTGTGGCTTTTGGTGGAAAAGACAAGGAAACAACATTGCTAGTGTGTAGTTGCTGTTATCAGTTAGGGGCTGGCAAGGCAACATAAGCTCAAAGGGAATTGGCTAATTTGTAAACAAACAAGAAAGGAACAGAGCTATTTCAGAAATTGGAGCTTTGCAAAATTACAAATCCTTACAGGTTTTATAGACTCCAGACATGGACAGAGATTAACACATCATTGCAAGGCAAAGCCCATTAAATAACTATGGATAAGGTCAAATTAAAAGTGTGGTCTGGTCTCTAGACCTATTGGTAACATCTCTCAATAGACAAGGCACTTCAGGACTGACAGTATTAAAATATTTTACCGGATAAACACTCAGAACAAAGATAAAATTAGGTGTGGCTCTTTTTACAGAGAATCATAGAACCATGTATGCTCAGGTTACCTGTAATGGCAGTGGGGGTGAATGGGACTGATATGGGTCCAGAATGCAAAAGAATATAATAGATCTAAGAAACAACTTTCAAAACANAAANGCAAACATTGGCAAGCATACTTAACAAAGATATAAGACACTAATTTTAGGAGGGATTTAAAGTTGAGAACTCATAAACTCAAATGAGCATATATTCCTCTAACATTACACATGTAACACACGGACCAAGAAAATTGCTAAGTTGCNCCAAAATGCAGTATGTAGCCTAGAAGAAGATCCTCAAGAAACTGTAGGACACAGAATTAAGAATTTGTATGCTCAAGAATCAGTTCACNATTGCACAGGTCAGCCTGTGCTTAGACCCGGCTTCCATTTTCTCCTTTTAGGATGGAGTGCTCCCTGTGGATGTCATAGGTCTACTCACTGTATACTTTTTGCAGAGAACAGATTAATCTATTATTATCAGTTCACAGATCTGTCAACCAAGAAAGACTGCACGAAGATGTGACATAATGTCAGGGTAACCACACTCTATCTGAAGATTCTGGGCTGTGAGCACCACACTGTGACCAGTTTGGATATCGATGGCTAGGAAAGGAAATGAGTGAAACAGAAACCAGAAACTGGAACAAACACACACAAAATCTCTTCTTTTCTTCTGCCAATGAGAGGATTGCATGTCCTTGTCCTCTTGCAGTAAGCTGGACCACAGGCTGCGCTGAAGCATTCCATGGCTACTGGGAGACCATTCAGAACCCTTCCTGCCATGGCAGTCATGGAGGATGTCACAGTTAACTGTCAAGATGGCTGGGTTAAGAGGTGCCTTAGTATGGGGTGCTTTGCGTGGGGCACATCTGTGAGGTTGTTTCTGGTGAAGACTGGCAAATAGGTAAGTGAACTGAATTGGGAATATCTGTCCCAAGCACGGGCAGCTCCATCCAATAGGCTGGGAGCCTGGAAAGAAACAAAAAGTGCCAGAAGATGGAACCTAGCTAGTTTGCATCCTTAATGCCTCTGGGGCAGTGCACTATTGCTGCTGCTATAGCCTACATAGGATAAAAGGTCCAAGCTCACTTCCGGGTTTGAAAGCTTACCAAAATCCATCAATCCCTGAGCCTGAAAACCCACCAGTCCCTGAGCCTGAAAACCCACCAATCCCTGAGCCTGAAAACCTACCAATCCCTGAGCCTGAAAACCTACCAATCCCTGAGCTCTGAATCCCACCAATCCCTGGGTTTGGCCTGAAATCTCACCAATCCCCACCCTGGAAACCTCCACCCTGCAAACTCCTCCCCCAAGAAACACTGTATAAGTTTGTCTCCTGCTCAGTTCCCAGCTGCTTCTCCCTGAGCAGAGGCAGCCACCCTCTTGTGTCTGTCCCAATAAATCTCTTGTGTGAGATTTGTTGTGCTGCATGACTTTGGTATTCTTTGCTCCTGACTGCCAGAATACCTTTCCCTTTAGAGATNTAGCACTTACATACAGGAAAACCTCTCTCCTCAGAGCTGTAGCACTTCCATTAGGGAAGCCTTTCCCCTCAGAGCTGCAACACTTGTATTGGGGAAAACTTTCCCCTGAGAGCTGTAACACTTATGCCTGTGGACACCAGATTTTACATGTCGACTTTGGACACAAGCTTGCACCAACAGCTCCTTGGAGGTGGGGGCTCTCAGGCCTTTGGCTTCAGACTGGGCTGCATCTTTGGTCTCTCTTATGCAGAGGCTTTCAGACTTCTCCAACGTAGTAAGTAGCACCTGGTTTCCCTGCCTCACCACTCTGCAGCTGGCCACTGTGGCATCAATCAGCCTCAGAGCCTGTAAGCCAATCTAATACGCTTATATTCATACATATGTACACTATTATTGAACTGGTTAACGAATGACTGGATTTAGTTGGGGGAGGGGCTGACAGTTTATGCAGCAAAAATATTTTTGAAACCAAGTCCTCAACTAAACAACAATGCATTCTATTAGTTATATTCTGTGGATATCCTTAGGGTTTCTATTGTGTGATAAAACACCGTGACCAGAAGCAATTCAGAAAGGGATAGGTTTATTTTCACTTACACTTTTCAGGTCATACTCTTTCACTGACAGAAGTCAGATCAGGAACTTAAGGCAGGAACCTGGAGGCAGAAACTGAATCAGAGCCCATGGAGGAGTGCTACTTACTCCTTTGCTCCCCATGGCTTGCTCAGCCTTACAGATTCATGTAGAGGCAATCTGATGGAGGCATTNGCTCAGTTATGACTCCTTCCCAGCTAACTCTTGCTTGTGTCAAATTNAAAAAACAAGCAAACAAAACAAAATAAAGAAAAGCAGGACACTGGGGAGCCTTGACTAACACAGAGCATGAGAAGCCTTTGAATGAAATAGAAATGCTAAATTCCAAGGTAGTGTGGAAGTCAGGGATCATACAGTATAAGGTTTGGAAATGAGAAATAGATGCACAAAGCCACCAAGATTGGGTGTTGTCNTGGTTACACTGCATAGCCTAACCTTTCTAACACAGAAGGACTCCTTTTGAGGAGGTGACACTTGAGATAAAAATTAAGGGATGAGAAAGAAGCAGTGGAGAGAAAATTCCAGGCAGAGGAAGATTTATTTCCAAAGCCATCCAGGCAGAAAAGGGTTCACTGTGTTGCTGTTGATCCTTAGAAGAAGAAAGAGTGACCCCAGAGGTACAGATGATAGAGATGCTGGACAAACCATACACTACTAAAGATGGAAAATATCCAGAATTGGCAATGGAAAAAGACAATGGATAAGTACTTGTCAAGAGGCCCCAGGAATGTGAAATTGGAGGGTAAGTTGGGGAGATTCGAGAAATGGGAATGACTAGGAAGTGCCATTGAAGTTCTTTTTTATGTGATGAAAACCCTATACATCGATGGTGGTGATGGAATGTTCAGTTTTGGGAACATAATAAAATGGTGGCGTATACACTTTAAATGATTGAATTATATAATAGGAATTATGTCTCCATCTCAATAAAGCTGTTTCTTTTCATCTTCAAATATGTTCCATATTTTCATATATATTAAATGAACACTTGTTCTTTAATATGCATAAAGACATTCTCTTTAACACNAGGGGTTTCATAGCAAACATATTCTAAGTCATANNTGGGAGTGTCCTGAGCTCTTTCCTGAGGGTGTGGACTACCCTGAGAAGCAGCTTCCTGCAGCAGTTGCAAACAGCTTTCNGATTCACAGTGCTGTGGTTTCTTTGAAGTTTCTCTTGCTTTCTTTTCTCAGAAATTCTGGTAATTTGAAACCCATTCCATTGCTCACAATAGTTGAGAAACAAAATACACAAACAAAATACACAACTACTGGCTTTGTGATGTGTGAACACGAGAATCTTCAGCTTGTTGCTGAGAAGATTGTATTNAAATCATAGNTTTTCCAAAGTCCTTTTAAATATTGCTCTTTTATGTGAGTCTACTCTCACTGAGAGTTTCATTTCTGACCAACAGTCTCTAGAAAACTGCTGGGTATAGATTACATTCAAAAGACCCCGAATTAAAACCACTCAGAGCCAGAGGTGTTCTAGGAGAAACTTCAGGCAGAACCAGAACCCTCCAAGGCTGTAGAAACTTGTGGATCTCCCATGATCACCGGTCCCTGGGANACTGTGATTTGTGAACAAAGAGGAAGCAAATCTGGGGGCAGAAGTGGGGGCGGGGGCGGGGATGGTGTTTAGAGACTCGAGCTGACCCACCACTAGGTCGTTATAACTCAGGCTGTGATGAGTTCCCGGGCAGGATGTTTTGGTCTGTAAAGCCCTAACCCTGACCTTCCACCNGCAACTTTGTCCTGATGGTGACAAACCACCTTGGTTCTCACCTTCAGCATTCCCATTGCTCTGGTCCTTCTCTCCAGCCAGGCTCCCTTGTATTTCAGGCTCATTGCTTATATATTAATTGCCATCTCCTCACAGNATTTGCAGAACACTCCTGGTCTTTCCATTTTCTCCCTCCGTATAATCTTTAGAACTCCTACCTCACTTTCTGTGTTCTTTCTGCTTTACTATTAGGGATGGCATGGGACCTTTCTCTTTTGATTTTGTTGTATCTAACCAAATCAGCCATTTCCTACAGGAGCTCAGCATAGCCTGTATACTTAATCATTTTAATGAATGACTGACTGCAGAGACAAACGAGTGAATGAACTGGTTAACTAATTTAGTTGGAGAAGCAAGCAGACAGCTTATGTGGGAAAGAAAAATAGAAATCAGATCTTTGATTGACAAGAGCCAGAGAGTAGAAAGTTGCCTACCACCCCCATTAAAGTTGAGTAAATGAAAAAAAAAAAGAAAGAAAACAGATGGTAGAGGGTAGAGTTGAGTAGGAAGGAGGATATTCTGAGTGGCTTAGAGCTTTGGTGGAGGATACACTATTATAGAGCGGTGGGAAAGNGCAGGTTTGCCCATTATAGGAAGTAGCCAGGAAAAGGCTAGCCCTTCTTGGCATGAGAAATGTGGTTTGAGAAGGTATGTTGGGTTTGCTTAGTTAGTACTTGGATGGCAGAAATGTAAGAATAAGCCTTATTCAGAAGCTGGAAAACTGCATTTTCTTTAGGTTTTGGTTAAGGAAAACTTGAATAAAGCCATATGCACAAAGGTTGTGAACACAGCAAGTTTCTTTCTTGGTGGAACATGGAAATTGTGGATGAGGAACAAAACANGAGTGGGATAAAGATGAAGACCCATCTAGCAATGAGGAGAAAATTAGCCAAGACTCATNGGAAGGAAGATATTTTAGGAGATGGAAGACCACAGGCACAAGAGTCACAGCAGACTTGATTACCCTCAAACATGCAGTCACTATCCTAGTGAGGCCACAGACATGCAGTCACTATCCTAGTGAGGCTACAGGACAGGAAAAATCCCAGTCTGGACATGCTTCTAACAAGACAGGGAAAGAACAGCTTTTTGTCACACCACTCGAGATTTTGTGCCAGGTTAGAGTCACTGGTGGTAGTGAGTATGTATAGCTAAGGAAGGCAAGTGGACTAAGCAAAGAATGTTTCTTGACCCATTTCAAAAATGCTCTTTGTAGGACAAGCTATTAATACTTATCAAACGAAACAAAGTCAGCCTAGTGGTGCCAAAAGCAGCCAGCTGATTGTGAACCATCCGCTCAGACTCTATGTGGACGCCCTCTTTGTGGTCAGCTAAGCATGAATTTAGGGTAGTATGGTCATCAAGTGCCTGCACATATACCTTGGTTTTAAATTCAGCGCACATGTGAAGCCTTAAATAAGACACAATGAAGTTAACTGATGGATATTCTTAGAGATGTAGTGTGAGTTGTACCTGTCAGATTGACTGCTCTTTCAGCNGCATGCTCCAAATGCAGTTTTCTCGTAGGCTGCTGAACTTATTATATCACAGCATCATGAATCGGCCACTACTCCTCCTCTCTGGCAAACGAAGATGCTGAGTCTCAGAGAGCAGTAACACAGAGACAGATACCCGAGTTCAAAGCTGTGCTCTTTCTAGTATCCCTCACTTCATTTAGGAGCCATTAAATAGGGTTCAGTGCTACAGCCTTGATGACAGTTTGTATCAGAAGAACTGTCATGTGAAGAGTGAAGACATCTAACACATGCTAGATGTGGTTTCGCCTTGAAAGTCTGTGATTCAACTAGAGTTCTGTTTTCTGTTTTGTTGTTGCTGTTATTTGTTTTGTTTTGAAACAAAGTCTCACTATGAAGCCCTGGCACTCCAGATATAGACCAGGCTGACTTTGAACTCACAGAGATCCACCTGCCTCTGCCTCTGCCTCCCTAGTGCTGTGATTAAAGGCTAGCACCATCAAGCCCAGCCTCTCAGTATTTTTTGAGTAGCCATATACCCTTCTCTGTGCTGACAGTCTGGTCTTGAAGTAATAATTTGACATCCCTGGAGGTAAGACAGATTTATGGTAAGTCTGTGAAAAATGCCCATTATACTAACAAGTAAATTAACAGTACATTCAGCCTTTGGGGATATTAGAGAAAGTGTGTGTGTGTGTGTGTGTGTGTGTGTGTGTGTGTGTGTGTGTGTGTGTACCCCTGTACAGGAGGGTGCTGAGGGCATCATATAGAAGAACTAGAACTTCATACTTCATTCACAGTTTTGCTGTGGTTTAGCTTATGAAGGAAAAATGAAAAAGTGTGCATCTGCTTCCTGTAAATGCCCTGGTTTTTGGAATTGGGTGTTGGCTTAGGAATTTGGGTTGCTGCAATAAAGGGAAATTCAGTAGCTTTCTTGTTTTGATCAGCTGGCTACATTGTAAGAGGTTATGTTGGGTTGGAGGAACACAAAGAAACAGAACAAGAGTTCTCTCGTGGTAGGTTCCAGAACTGAAGGAGCAGTGCGACCAGGGCTTCNGCCTTTGCAGCTTGGATCCTGGAAGGCTGGCTAGAGGCCGAGGGAATGAAGCAAGGACAGGCGCACAGACACCCATGCAATGAAGCTGGCATCAGGTGGGGTTCTCCCCAAACCTTGGCTTGTGTATTAGGTACAGCACGGAGGAGAGGGTAGGCTGGAAAGCCATCTCTGTGGGCCAGCATTCACAGCCTGTCAACTTCCAGGAGAAAGCTGCAGTTGCTAGTCTTTGCACGCACTGATAAACTGTTTTATAAACACGCGCACACTTGGACTCCCAAGGAAAGCTTTGCCAATACTCTTGACCCTGACCCATATGGGTAATAGCTTTGGCAATTTAACATGTAATTGGTCTAGGAGTCCTCGACAGGCTGCCCATGTCAAAATACAGTCACTCATATCTCTTACTCAGGGCTTCCTCTGCTCCTTACAGTCTTGGGATGTGGAGTGGTTCCCTGGAGGTCAAGGGTCTAAGGGCGTATTCGCCTATGCCAGAGCTGGCTTGATTGAAAAAGAAAAGTGAAACCCACAAAGGGCTGAGAAGCCCTCTTCCCTTTTCTAAAGTTACTTCAAAGCAGAGTGTAAAGTCCTAGACCCGGTTCACTCAACTCTCCCGACATACAAAGCATAGCCAAAGCTTCTGAGCCCAGCGGGGTGCCCAGGGTGAGCAGAATCCATGGAGAAGTTCAAGGCAGTGCTGGACCTGCAGAGCAAGCATCGCAGCGCCCTGGGCTACGGCTTGGTGACCCTGCTGACAGCGGGTGGGGAGAAGATCTTCTCCGCGGTGGTGTTCCAGTGTCCCTGCAGCGCCACCTGGAACCTGCCCTATGGCCTGGTGTTCCTGCTGGTGCCAGCGCTCGCGCTCTTTCTCCTGGGCTACGCGTTGAGCGCGCGCACCTGGCGCCTGCTCACCGGCTGTTGCTCCCGGAGTGCGAGCGCACGTTCCAGCTCGAGGTTGCGCAGCGTGTTCGTGTGCGCGCAGATCAGCGCGGCCGCCGCGCTCGCTCCCCTCACCTGGGTGGCGGTGGCTCTGCTCGGGGGCTCCTTCTACGAGTGTGCGGTCAGCGGGAGCGCGTCGATGGCGACGCTCCTGTGCAAGGGCCGCGGACCCAGCTGCGCCGCCAAGCTGCCACAGGTTCCCTGCAACAAGCAGGAGGCGGAGATGCAGGACATCCTGAGTCAGCTCAAGGCTCAGTCTCAGGTCAGTCTCTGGCCGCGATGGGGAGGCGCAGAGCGATGGGGAAGCACAGAGACGCGAAGAAGTCAGTGGGCTTTTTCTAGACCAGTGCTATTTAAACAGCAGGAAAAGGAGGAGGAGGCATTCGTCCAGCAGCAGGCGCTGTAGGAGCCAGAATTAGCGCACCTGGACTGTGGACCTTCTGAATTATTGTTTAGTGTTCCCTTCCATTGTGCAGCAAATACTCAGGCCAGGTGAAGTTGCACATCCGGGGGAAACTAAAAGCATTTTTACAATAGAACCCATCTTGCCAGGCCCAAACCCACCACCCACACTATCCACAGACATAGGAAGCCCCCGGGGTCTTTATAATGGATGCTACTCCTTTCCCCGGATCTGCAGAAACCCCATATTTTCAGTTTGAGGGCAGTGACCTGTGAGTTCCTTCTGGGGCACTTGACATGACTTGGACTCTGATTGGCTTTTCAAGACAGTAGTTGTTTGATGTATTGGGGGTGGGGGGATTGTTACTAACACTTCTTATTCTAAAGAGCTTAAGACACGATTTGTTCATCATCAAAGCTGGTAAATAGTTTAGGCTTTGTCCTAAACTTTTAAAATTTTTCTAATATCAAAGGCCACTAAGTTGCCGTCCTGTTGTGTTTTCTGTAGGTGCTGGGCTGGGTCCTGATAGCAGCCGTCATCATTTTACTTCTGACTGTTAAGTCTGTCACTCGATGCCTCTCTCCAGTTAGTTATCTGCAGCTAAAATTCTGGGAAATATATTTGGAAAAGGAGAGGCAGATCTTTCAAAGTCAAGCTACGGAGCATGCGACCCAGTTGGCAAAAGAGAATGTTAGGTGTTTCTTTGAGTGCAGTGATCCCAAGGAATGCAAAACCCCAAGCACTAAAGCCTGGCAGCAAATCTCAGCACTGTACACCTTCAATCCCAAGAGCCAGTTCTACAGCATGCTGCACAAGTACATTTACAGAAAGGAGGCGAGTGGCAGTCTCCGCTCTGTGGAAGGAGATGCAGTGGTCCCTGTCCTTGGCTTTGTAGATGCCTCTGGGATGGTCAACACCCATGAGGTGTGATCTTACAANTGAACTGGAAAAAAAAAGTCATTTTGAATTGTTGCTTCATATAAAAAATAAACATTAGTTTGTTTTATGGCTGCTTGCTTTCTTCCAAATTGTGGGACATTTAGGTCTGAAACTGTAACCTACACTTAACTGTTTTTTCTTGTATTAATTGTTAAGCAGAACTGAGGGAAAATAATTTAGTCAAAGTGATAATCTGGATTAAAAGTTTTATATCTCTAGTCTAGGTTTGTGTCAAGTAAGAGCCATCGGTGAAGGAAAAATTGAACTTCAGATCTTTCTGTTAGATTATCTGATGTTAATTCTGAGGTCGGGGTTTTGTTGTTGTTTGCCAAAGACAGAGGAATCTAACACTTATGACATCATAGTTTACTTTGTGCTATAGTGGAAAGCGCACTGTATTTCTTGTCAGGCTTACTGGGATTGTTCAAGTACTATGTCATTTATGACTCTAATATGGTTGCCATTGTTTTGGCTTGTGCTCCACATTTCTTCTAGAATTTAGAAAGTTTTGAAAAATATATTTAAGATAAAAACATTATAATGGAAGAAAGCTATAAGATAAAATACCTCATTCCTTTGTAACATGCACTTCTCAGAGGGAGCCTCATACCAGTATCACACTGTGACCTTTAAGTGCTGATCTGTATCTGGTACACAATATAATCTCACCACACCAGTATACTACAATTCAACTCAACAAAAAGTTACTGCACAATTCTTTGGGTTGCTAGTATAGGCTCATTTATTTTATGTACACTTTTGCAAACACACACATGCTCATAAAATGCATAAAGATAAACACTAAATTATCAAATGTNGAAGTTAAGATTGATATAGAAAATTGAAAAAAAAATTATTAGCTGGGTGGTGGTGGCATACACCTTTAATCCCAGCACTGGGGAGGCAGAGGCAGGCAGATCTCTGAGTTTGAGGCCAGCCTGGTCTACTGAGCGAGTTCCAGGACAGGCAGGACGACACAGAGAAACCCTGTCTCAAAAAACAAAACAAAACAAACAAACAAAAAAAGAAAAAGAAAAAAAAAAGGAGGGAAACATCCTTATGCACTTTTGATCTTTGGATTTGGGGATAACTGTGCAATTAGAAAAGATTCAGAGTTCTGCATGGTTATTGAGATATGCAGCCAACAAAGCAGTTTTATATCTGTAACCTATGTTCATTTTTGACAAGTTTGTGGGCTACCAACATTATTCACATTCGGGATGGAGGACCTGAAAATTAGATAGGATGAGCATGTAAGGTCATATGGGCAGTGAAGGTAAAACCCTAGCTGTGGTCTGACCTTAGGGTGGCTTAGTGTGGCTCTTTGGCTGTTTTCATTACTAACTCTCATCATTCTCTTCTTAGCCATGTGCTTCTGTGAGCAGAGACCCAGACTTCTCAGTAAGGCCCAATACTCCACATTTCATTCTGAAACACAGTAGCTAAGGTAGCTAAAACGACTTTGAATAAACATTATGTGACCAAGACACAATAGGATTATTTCCTGGTGAAGTCTTTGTTATTGGGCAAGACACACCAGTCTTCTGGGCCTGTCTCAAACAGACCACACCATGGACTCAAGACCCATTTCCTGATTTGCTGTGTGTTTGCTGGCTTAACAGATGAACCTTCATTATCATCCTAGCTTTATGCTGTCCTGAAACTTTAACCTTAGGAGAGATACAGGAGAGAGATTGTGTACTTAAGACTTGTTGAAAGACATATATATTACTGCAAGAGACAACTCTCCATTGTGATGAGTGCTAGGCAAGATAATACAGCTCAGGAACCATAGATTAAGCATGGTCACTCTCCATTCAAAGCCATAGCTAAAAATAACAACTGATTAACACTGCAAGTCCCTAGGGAACACCTGGTGGTACAACCATGTTCCAAGTGACTCTGGCTGAACAACATCTGGGAAAATCTGTTTCACAATATCCTATATCTTATCTACCAGGTGGCTTGTGGTAAATAATTCTCTAGAAGACAAAAGACAGAGAAATCCTCTCCGGGCCAGTCTCTGTGTTATGACGGTGTCATGAGCCCCCGAGAGATCACCAGGAGTCTGAGTTCGTATGCAAAAGCAAAGAGCCTTTATTGCAAGCTTAAGCATGGGCTTCCCATCCATTCCGACACAGTGGTTGGATCAGGGAGAGCACTGAGATCAGTTATGGCAGGGTTTTTAAGGAGTAAAGGATGAGGGGTAGGGGAATTCAGATGGGGATTGAACTCCTGATTGGGCAGGAGTGAGGTAACAGAAGTCTTGTCAAATAGGGATTGGTACTGGCATTGCTGCAAGGAAATTGGCAAAATACACAAGTGATGTAAGCTATGCTTTGTGTCTTGGAACCTCTAGTACTTGTTTGTCTTAATTCTGATTGGTCTCCCACAGGGTACAGTTTGTGGCTTTTCCTGGTTATTGTAATGATGAGGCCTAGTCCCAGTTTTGTTAGTCTGCAGCCTGTTATGGCTGTCTCTTCACTCTGCACTAACAGCTGATGCTTATTTTGTCAGCTGCCTAAGAACGCCTCTGCTTCTGTGGTTTTGACTGAGACCCAAATTGTTGATACCAGCAAATCTAGAGGCTGAGCTCCTGCCATTCAAGGAAGAAACTGCTGCTCAGTTTCCAAAACAGGAAGCTGAATTTGTCACTTGTAGGCAAAAGAGGGACTTGTAGGGCATGGTTGTCATTAACAAAGAATCTGCCGACTTCATACAGCATTTAATGGAGGTGGTAGATTTCTGGATATTGGGCTGTAAAAATGGAGGTTGCAGAATTTGAATTAATAGAATTGAATTTGAAGCATGGAAGTGCAGCTACTGCCTGGTTAGTCAGCATTCAGAACTGTGAGGCTGTCTCGGGGCTGAGGACTTGAGAAGTGTGAGTTTCTTGTTGACCAACTAGCATTCAGAACCAGCCACTTAAGCAAAAGGGTTGGTGAGCACTGGGACAGGCTTCCACTTCNTTCTGGTTGGGTTTTTGTTGCTGGTTATACACTGGCCAGCAGCAGCTTAGGGGAGGACAGGAATATTTGCCTTACACCTCGACCTCACAATCCATGATAAAGGGAAGCCAGAGCAGAAGCTGGAGACAAGAACTGAAGCAGAGACCTTGGGGGAATGCTGCTTACTGGCTTGCTCTGACCTGCTCAGTCTGTCCTGTTATACATCCCAGGCCTACTAGCTTAGGGATGGCACCTCCCACAGTGGGCAGGGCCACTTATTATGTTAATTAAAGGAATCAGGGCAGTTCCTAAATTGAGTCTCCCTACTCAGGTGATTCGAATTTGTAGTAAGTTACCATTAAAACTGACCACCAAAAGCAGCTTCTTGATAGAGCTTGAGTATAATAGCAGTTTTTTTTTCTTCCTTCCAGACAGGGTTTCTCTGTGTAGCCCTGGCTGTCCTGGAACTCTCTCTGTAGACCAGGCTGGCCTCAAACTCAAACTCAGAGACGCGCCTGCATCGTGCAACCACCATGTCCAACCTCTAGCACTTTCTATGGTGCATATTTCTTCCTTAAATTAGAAACGAGAAACTTTTATTTTTACCCAAGTGGACAGATTCTATCTGCACAAGCTCAGGGCTGATGCAACTCTGGGTTTAGTTAACAGAGCTGGAGCCCTTTGCCTTGGCATTGAAGTATTTTACTCCCCTCCTCCCCCACCTACCCTTCTCTTTCCACTGGTCTCCTATATGATCTCTGGTTTAATCAGGCAATCTGGCTATTATCCCACGTCCATTATCACCAGAATGTGAGGCTTGGCCACACTTCTCAACTCAATTGATTCTGCTTTGTCTCATTACTTTGATGCCAAGCCTGGAATTCAATGTTTACCTACTAAGATGTTTAATACTGAAACATTATGGGATGTGGAATCACCATGGAAACGAATCTTGGGATATGTGAAAGAGTTTTTAGAACTGGGTTAACTGTGGTGGGAACTTCAACTGTGAGTGTCACCTTTGCATGAGCCAAGGCTCCAGACTGAATAAAAGGAAGCAAGTGAATGGAGCACCGGCATTCACTGTTTCTGCTTCTGATTGTGAATATGATGTAATCAGCTTCTTCAGGTTCCCTGATGCCTAAGTTCCCCGCCATGCTGNACTGACAGCCAAGCCAAACTTCCCCTTCCCTAACTTGCTTCCGTTGGGCATTCTCTCGCAGTAACAACTATGTATAAGCCTCTTGCTGAATAGTGGAAGCTGGCAGAAGAGATGAAATTTCTGGGCCATTGATGAGGCTGTTATCAACTCTGGCGGAGCCAACAGCACAGGGATGACATTTGCAATGNGTCTCCTCACCCCTGAGCTCCTTGGAGATAACTTACAAGGCTAAGAAGACACCTGCACACACAGTAGGTTGTATTGCTGGAGAGAGCACTGACCTGGAGGTACTATCGTTTTACAGGAAGTAGAAAGGAGTCTGCATCTCCTCTGAGGAGACATTGCTCTGTNAANCAAGGCTGCTAGCCATAAATGCAATTCTGAAAAAAGGATGGATAAAAATTAGGGACCAGGAATACCTGACATACTTGGTAACTTATGGACNACATTGAAATACATTTNAAANAAACCTGATTATTGTAANAGTTGGTGACCATTATNGTGTCAATCTGGCTAAGACTAAAATCAGACTCCAGAGAAGCCTCACAAAAATATTTTGAGCCCATGATCCCTAATAAGATGGAATTCAGAAGTTCTTTCAATTTCTTTGTCTAGCTGCCAACTTAATTCTAATAAAACTTCTCTTCCCCTATGACTGATGCTTCCCCTCCCTCCCCCTCCCCTCCCTTC
>LZPO01075982.1:32584-50852 GCA_001675575.1 Neotoma lepida | reverse complement strand
AAAAAGACTGTACCCTGTGAGGGTGGATAAAACTGTTCCCAGAAGCCATAGGTTATGAGACAAAAATAACCAAGTTTGGGCTACCTCCCTATGAGTTGTTGGTCATAGAGGTCCCTGAGGTCTTAAAACAATACAAGCAATTGCTGTTGGTTTTCCATCAAAGCTAAGATATCCTAGTCAGGAATTATTGGTGGAAACACCATGCATNNTAGTTGCAAGACATAGATAAATCAAGCCGAAACTGAGCTAGACGCTTCCTCCCTACTGGCCACNNTCATAGTACTAGGCGTTATGCAGGCTGCTGGGAGAATTGTCATTAGCAGTCTTACTCAGGTGTGTAGGTTCTGTGTACAACAATATTGACCAGCCAGGCAAGGTGAACACACTGGTTCAATAATGGCAAGTCTGTTAAGTGATAACCGCTTTTGGACTGGATTTGATGATCTCTCCATGGGAAGGAAGTCATGTTTAAAGACTGTAAACTCAATCTAAAACCTGTGGCTAGAGAAGTTATAGACCCTAGTAGAGAAGCTACTGTTGTTGCTTTGCTAAGAGGGCATGATGAATGTATCAAACTGCTTTATAAATAACCATGTTTATATCTGTATAATGGGTATAATGGTACTACTGCCAGCTTTGGTAAGGAAGCTTTTTTTTANGTTGCCAGCAGTGACTCATTTAATACTCAAAATACTGAAAATAAATAACTATTGAATGTTCAGCCAAAAATGGGGCCCCAATATCACTCCTTTTGAGGCTTAGAGAACATTGCAGATGAAGGTGCAGAAAGAATGTAAGAGCTGGAGGGATGGGGAGAGGTATGGAATGCTGACATCCGGGCATGAGGTGGCAGGTGCGCGCACAGCAGCTGTAACTACCCCCACAGAGTTTGTACAAAAGTGGGCCAATCAACAGTCTGTTCTGAAAGGGGGAGGGGCTCCTGGGGTCCCTTCCTTCTGTTTTTATGCAGGCAATGGTTGGTGGAGGAGGGAAGGACATTTTGTCCAGTGGAATAGCCACTGATAAGGTGCCCACTCCCCTGCAGACAACCCCAGTGAACCTCCCTGGGTATAAAANAGGCATGGAAGAAGTGGGGCCTAAGTGAGAGAAGAAGGGGCTTAGTGGGGATGGGGGGGCAAGAGAGGACACAGGGGCTGAATATAATCACAATGCACTGTGAACATGTATGATAGTGTCATAATAAAACTCATTATTATGCATAATAAATACATGCTCATAAAACACTAAAAAAGAAAAAGTTAAAAATAGTGACAATAATACAATAATTTGGTGATCATATAATTATTTGGGGGAAACTAGAAGGCTGAATATAAGCTGGAGGAATCTTCACCAATGAAATAAAACAGGAAAGTAGGCTTTACCAAAAAAGGAAACATTGAGTTTTATATTAGAAATCTTCTTTAAAACACCCAAGCAATGAAAGTACCATATAAGAAAAGACAGTCCTCTTTCAATCTAATTCCTACTGTTAGTTTTTTTGTCTGCTTGCTCCTTTGTTGCATAGGCCCCATAGGCGGCCTACGCCTATGTAAGCAAACATCTTCATTGTAATGAATTGTGAAAATTCAAAATCAAATTGATTGTTCCATCATCTTCCTAAAAGAACACACTTGTTTCCTCACATCGGCTGCTCATATGTGACTAATAAAGAAATCATTTCCAATCTGAAAAATTTCTATTTGATAGAAATAGGGAAGCGTTCCTTCCTATTGTTTGAAGGCTGAGTTGTAAGAATTTATGTTCCACTTTTAGATGTGGTTCGTCGAAGCCAAGGAGGAGCTGAGGAGGTGGAGCAAGCCATCAGAAGTTGGAAAACTCAGAAACAAGCAGTAGATATTCTACACAAAGAGACATCTACTTACATTTTATCTAAGTATGTGTTCACATCTTCATCTTTTTCGTANTCATTGCACAGCTGAGCAACCAGAGCTCCATAAGTGAGTACAAAAAGGTCTTTGTTCTGTAGGGGGAAAGGCACATGGTTTTGTTACAGGCGGTTATGACAGTATATTGCTGTATTATTTATTTTAATCGATGGGTAAGAATCACACTCAGAGATCATTTCCTCATCTTTCCCACTCTCCCACGACTACAACAATTTGCACTCTCCAGTCATCACTTAAACTTATTTGTACAATGGCTAGACTCGGAGAAGAGCTGAGAAGTCTATTTTCTTACATGAGAACATCTCTCGACACATTTGTGTCTATCATACCTTCATGTGTATTTTCATGGAGGAAGTTTTTTTTTTAAACTACTAATTTCTGATACAATTATTATTATTGTGGAACACTGCCTGTGTCAGTTGGAAGGGGTAACTGGTGAGGTTCATTGTGAGTCCTCATAGCCTCTTCTGAGTCCCAAATCTACCAAAGAGGGCTTCAGGATGATCCCAACCACAGCAGCAAGCTGGTGGGAATTGTTTTTGCTTTTTGCTTAGAGAAAAGAGGAGATTTTTAGAGGACTCAAATATAAACGTTAGTACCTTTTTTTTAAAATAGAACTCCAAATTATGTTCTATTTTTTAGAGTGAATTACAAGCAAAAATGAAAACTGAGGTCCAGTCATGCTTCAGTTAGTCCAGAGAAGATGAAAATAAAAGAAGCAGGAAGCAAAGTTTGGTCGACCTATTTCTGAAAGTCTGTCTCTTTCCTGCCAAGAAGTGCTGCCTGTGGAAGGGAAGGAAGCCTGTTGGGAATGGATTCCACACTGTCCACCCTACAGAGCCGAAGGAGGAACCAGAGGACGCAGGAACTTGCCCAGCCATCTCGGGCCAGAAGGCCCCTCCAACTCCAGGCTCCAACTCTAACACAGAGTCAGTCACTGAGGTACATGTGTAGAGGGAGCAGACACAAAGGCAAGAGGAGGCAGAAGTGGGACCACTATTGAAAATGAGCGTGTTTCACACAGACTACTAGACTTTCGTGAGAGGTCAATGTGGATTTGAGGTGAAGAGGGTCATCCTTACCCTCTACTATCAAGTGTCTTGACTTGATATGTAGGAGACCAGAGGCCTGATAATGTATGGGTTTATATTTAAAAGATGNATACGAATGTCTTTTAAAAAGCAATAAAATTATTTACATAACCAATAGATTCTATAAAACACCATGAATTTTGATGCAAATAATTCCAAAATTAACCCAATGCCTCAGTGTTCCCCACTGGGGGACATCTGAATGAGATGTGTGGGTTTATATCATGACAAACATGCCTCTTTGTCAAGTGAAAATATTTATTATCGATACATTTTAAAAGAATCTAAATATTAGCTGGTACATCTGGACCAATTTATGTGAAAACTAGAAACAAAATGCCATCAGTATATACAGAATAGATATTATAAATTAATTTACATTGCATGTTAATTGGTATTAAAATAATACATACAATTCAGGTGTAGGAAAATAAGATGTTAATATTTTTTTCCAGGAAATAAGGGATGTAAGCAAGAGATTCGAACAAAAATAATGTTAACCTAACACTGAGGGTCACAAATATTCAATTTTATTCCTGTACTTGTGATATAAACTTTCCAAGAGGCTCAACATGGAACACAGCAAATACCTATGTATTATATACAAAGCTTACGCCCAACAGCAGAAAACTAAGCATTGCTATGTACCAATGCTGTAGCATAGACATAAACAAAAGAGAATCAGATGAGGGGAAGGGGTGTAGGAAGGAGAGGGAGAGGGGAAGAGGGAGAGGGAGAAAGAGAAAAGGGGGAAGGAGAGAGGAGAGAGAAAGCAGGAGAGGGAGTGGAAGAGAGAGGAAGACTAGGGAAGTGTTTGTTGCTACTCTACACAAATAAGAATTTGTACAGAGAAGGGAGAAGAAATTGTGTTCTTTCTGTCTGTCACAGCCTGAGCATTGTGTCTGTTTGGAATTAAAGCCAAGGTGAAGCCTGCCCTGAAGTCTCAGGTTCTCTCTCTCTCTCTCTGTCCTATGAGATATACTAGTATGTCTTGAAACATGTTAACTTCCACCTGAGTTTCAAGTATACTGTCCATAAAGGTCCATTTCTTCATGCTGCTTCATGACCAGAGATTATACTGCAAATAGCATATCTAGTATATCTTTGTAGGTCTCAAATCCATATTACAGATCCCAAGAAATATCAACAGGAATTTTCTTGTGATTTTTAAAGGCAATAAAATCAATCATTTTCATGTAAAAATAGAACTCCAGTAATTTTTTCCAGTGGTACACCAGTATAAAAAGGTTTACTGGTTTTGTGTGCCTGTGTGTGTGTGTGTGTGTGTGTGTGTGTGTGTGTGTGTGTGTGTAGTGAGTTAGGCACAATATGAATTATCTATTATACATTTTTGTCATTTGATAGCTCAACAGGCAAATGGTTCAGGATTCCAGAATGCCAGATGAACTATTTGTAGGCATTTCCAACTGTGGTTCACACCAGTTAGTCAATGTAGCCTTGAGCGCACAGGGCTGAAATCACCTAATTACACTAAACGTCCACCAGTCCTCAAAATAATTAAACAGCATTAAACATAACCATAAGTTTTCCTACCTGTAATATCTGAATTACTAAAGCTATAATAAAAAAAGAGTATTGCTTCAAATTAAATGTGCCCCCTAAAAAAGTTTTAGAAATAAGCAAATTTGGAACATGTAAAAAGGACANTAGTACACACCAAATACAAATACATTTAAGACTAGGNAATGTATTTTTAATGACAGTCTTTTGATTCCTAGTGTTTTGATGACCTTTTCCTATTTAACTTTACAGATAATTGATCACACATTTNATTTGCTATTTAATATATTTAATATAACATGAAATACAAATTGATTGCTGTTTTCATATTTTATCTTAGAGGNAAAAGGAATATTTGATACCTGTATTCAAGTCATCCATCGGAAAAGAAGATCCTAAAAATCTGTATAAAGAATTGATTATTCTGCTACACTATTAAAAAGATACTTGTAACTATTCCCAGAAGGGTCATTCACTAAACACCATCTTCGCTTCACTGAAACCTTTTACTTTTAGTGTCATTTCCCAAAATACATAAAACATCCCTCANGGAAACATTGGCTGGGAAGTAGAAGCAAGGTTCTTTGAAAAAAGGTCTTACTATTTTGTGATACTCTGGCTTTTTGTGTGCAGGGCGAGACATCTCTCTTGGTATGTGAAGAATGATCTTCAGTTCTTTTCTTCAGGCTGTGAGTTAGATGTGCACCAGTAGTCCACCAGTCTTTGTCTTAGCAAGTTCCTCCTTGCTTTGATGCAGGAGTCTTCTCTACTGCCTTTGCTCTTTGCTGAATGGAAGAGAAANAAACAAACAAAAATCTCCACTAAAATTCTGGAACAACAGCACTGTCTTGTACCTCCATAACCTGCTGCTGATCAAGAACAGCCTCACTTGTAGTGCAGAGACCCATAAACGCTCACAGTGTGTGTGAAGTCAGACCCAAAGCACCAAGCCACTAAAAACTCTCTAGCCCCAGGGAGTTGATGAGTGCTGTTTTGTTCGGATGCCAAGGTATTGTTTTAAAATCACAAACAGAAACCTTTNCAATCCAAGACAGATCTAAATGTTAGCATTATTCACTCCCGTATTGATTGTTCTGTGAATTACAGAGACAGGATCAGCAATCTTTGGGCACTAAATCCTGAGTTTAAACCTGATCAACAAATGAGTTTCACATTTGTCCCCAGGACACTTCCTGCCCTCACTGTGTGGGTTTANAGCACTCAAATATATCAAGCATCTTGTTTTGAAAAGATAAGTCTTCATAGCAGCAATCAGCAGTTTTAAGGACTCATAAAGCAGATGATATTTTCTTACAGAGCTGTTGCTCAGAATGGGTGCTCTGCAGTTTAATAATGTATAATGATTCTGGCAGAGAGAGTAAGCCCTTAGCTTTCTTTTGATAGTTCCTGAGCTATTGGAGGCTCTCTTTATTTATGCAAAAGTACATATATTTAAAGTTCAAGTAAGTCTAATCGTGACAAATGCAGGGTGCAGGAGTTCAAAGCTGTTCCAGAAATAGACATGGAAAATTTGGTTGAGAAGGCAGTCTTTGCTTCTTACATCTTGAGACAATTAGTCCTATTGGTTCTGGAGCACTCCTCCTGCAAAGTGAAGACAGGCAAGCACTTTGAAGAAAAGTGTGGCACAGTTGAAAGAGCCTTGGATGGTTGGCAAGGCTCCGATTCAGTTGCAAGTCACCTGATTATTGACTGTGTGGCCTTGGACAAGCCACTTTATTGCTCTGTGGCTCAGTTTCCACATCTGTGAAATGGCAATAGTAATACCTACCTCACAGAGTAATTTGACTATCAAAGAGATGATATGCACTATAAAACACATTATAATGCACTGTATAAAAACTAATTACTACAGGCTCTTCTTGCAGGTGGATATATGGGATGGAACTCTACACCATGTGAAGCAGTTCCACACCTGTTTATGTTCTATGAAACCATGGTCTCAGGGAAATCAGTAATACTGGGTTTGGGGATTTGAGGTCTTTCTTAGGGGCAAACTAATAATATTTGCAAGTTCACAGCTTACAGCATGGTTTTCACTGTCCATATCATATTAATTTAACTACAGTCAATGAAGTAATCAATATGATACTCGTTGCCATTTTACAGGATAGGAATATAAAAATAGAAAGACTGATAAAGTTCTTCAATCTGATCTGGATGGTAGGGAACAGAATTACATTTGCAGATTCCAAATACCTACCACCCCCTTATCTATCGTATACATTCCAACATAGTTGATGAAAAATTTTAGTAGACACTAAACAACTACGAATGTGCAATTGACAGCATGTTGTCAATTTGGCAGTAATTTGGGCTTCAAGGTAAGAGATCTCTGAGAGAAACAGGAAAGGTCTATGTGATTGTAATGAGGGAAAGGTGGCACTGTAATCAACAATACATGACCATGGCTGTGTTGTGGCCATATCAAGGCCACTACAAACCTTCAAAATGTCATGGGTACCTTAGAAAAGACACCTTCCTCCAGACTGACAAGGCTGTTGGCTAGCCAACAGCCCTCCAGATCAGACCTGGACCTGACTGAGGAAGAAACTTAGTGCCTGGCAGATACNCAGCACACATTGTGAGCAAACACCGCTTGCTCTTTTTCAGACTANGAAACTCAACATCTTTCAACACTTCTTAACATCTGAGTACAACTTGTGTTTCCNNGGCCCCCTCTTTTTATGTAAAAACACCCCACTCTTAAGCAGGAAGGTAAATGACCAATGTTTGCCCTGACACGAGAGCAGGGAGGAGGAGAACTGGTTCAAAATAATGCCCAAGTGTTGTGTTTCTACTTTTACTAAGAATCGTTAAGCTGGCTAGAATAGAATTTGAAGCTGAGATTGAGAGAAAGAAGCATTCTTCAATCTTGTCAATTTACTCAGCTGTCAGTCACCATAAGTAAACAGTGTCTCAGACCACACCTCTACTTGGGTCCTTTGGGAGGCAGCTGGACAATTGAGTAAAGACTTGGGAAAATCCTAACAGAAGACAGCTGTGACCCCAGCTACCTGTATGTCTTGTTTCTTCTTATACTAGGATCTAGGGAGATGGTTCAGTGGATAACAGTGTAAAAGCAAGAGGACTTGAGTTCAAATCCTCAGTATCCTCCTAAAAAAGCAGGCATAGCTACACATGCCTATAATCCCAGCATTCNCAGGCAGAGACAGGCAGATTCTGTAAGCTCACGGGTCAGCCAGCCTAGTTGAACCAATGAAATCCAGTTCAGTGAAATTAAGAAGTGACAGAGGAAGACACCAATGTCTTCTCCTGGCCTCCACACGTATGTGCACGAATACATGCATATGTACACATGCACGCGCACACACACGCGCGCGCGCGCGCGCACACACACACACACAAACCACACACTTGTTTCTGCTTTAAGCTAATCTTTGTGTTTATTTTAACCTGATTTCCTTATATAAAATTAATGTATGATTTGTCCTGTGACCCTCCGACCCCTAAGGATAGCTGTAATGCTCAGATCTGATTTTCCCAGTCACACACTTGGTTGTGCTCTATAAGAGAGATTGTGAAACTGGGTCCCTCTGAGTAGTGTACATGTGAAAGCTACAAGAAGGACAGACAGCAGCAAACNAACTTGGGGATTCATTTTATCAAAGAAAACGATAAAGAAAACTAAAATTAAGACATTTACAGAACGCATGGGACTGGAATATATTAAGTGAGGACACTCAGGTTCAGAATGACAAGCGTGTTCCTTCTCGATGTAGGTTTTAGTTTCGAATTTTGATACATGTGTATTTATGAGAAAATGGGTGTTTGTGGTCACCAGAGGCATCTAGGAGAGGCATAGGCAGAGTAATAGAACACACATGATATTAAAGTGAGTGGGAGCACATGGGGGCAGAAAAGCTTAAGTGTGGTTGGGGGAGGGGCAAGGGGAGTGTTAACCCAAAGCTTGCACAGGTGGATATGCCATAAAGGAATCTACAAAACAAATCCTTACAGATTTGCATCAACGAAGCCCTTACTCCAGTAGGGTTCAACCAGTGCTCTTCTGTGTCCTACGCAGCTCCCAGCAGGAATGCTCTATATTTTTCTTCCNGATTTCCTCATATACCAGATACTNTAATGAATGGATTTTAAGATATGAGATAATAAACACAAAAGAAGGATATGGTATGTGTTACCAGGCTTTGCTATATATGCTTCAGGCTGAACCAGCTAAAATATCCAGAACCCTTTTAGACCTATCTTCCTTTTCTACTTAGTGGTCCTCACTCTGTGGACCTTGATATTTATCATTCCTATNCGTGTTTTAAAGTCCCACAGATATTATCATCCATACAGAATATGTGANAGTGCTTGTAACTTTATANTACAGTGNTGCCATATAGCTCGAATCTCACGGCCAAAACTTTTCCCTCAGGGTTGTTTGTTGAGGCTTACCCACAATGATACCTGCCATTGTAGATAATTTATTTATAGATTAACATCAGGTTAGCAAAACTTTCTGTAAAGGACCNGATAGTAAGTTAGTTTTTGCAGCCGTACAGATTCTGTAGTAATCACTTCATCCTGCTGTCAATACAAAAGCAGCCATCCCCAAGCAGACATGGCTATTTCCCAATAAAACTTTATTAATAAGCACTGACATTTGAACTTAATTTAATTTTCATGTCACATATTAGATTTTTTTAAACCATTTTAAAATGCAGAAGTCATTCTTAATTCCTAGCCAGATAAAACAAGCAGTGGACAATTTGGCTCCTATACCATACTTCACTAACCCCTCCACTATAGTGTACCATTGTCATGGTTTCTGAATCCATTTCCTTGTTATTGGATGCCGATACTGAGATTTCCTTGGTGATCCTCTGCATTACCCACAATTTCGAGGGAAATTATTTGTGGAACTTATAAAATAAAATATTTATCCTCTAGTTTTAGGTCATAGAATGTCATGCATCTTTAACAACCTGACTTAGGCAAAACTTGCTAAGTTTATTCTATCTTTTATCTACTTTTGTTTATTTGATAAACTCACTTGTTAGTGTTATGTTAAAAATCTCTCTGTGGAAGAATTCTTCCTTCTTATTTGGCCAGATCTTCCTTTTATATATTTTAAAGTTATGCAATCATGGACGTACAAATTGACACTTTCNTATCTTCGTAATGCATTGTTTTTATTATGATGGAGTGTGCAGTTAGCCCTTTACCTCTTTACCTCTAGCCAGTCTTCCCATCTCCTAATACTATTTATTATTCCCATGATTCCATGCTTTCTTTTCAAGCTTCGTGTGTGATACAGTTTTGGGAGTGTCACTTATAAGCAGCATGGATGTTTTAAAAACACTGCATGGGCAGGTTTAAACCAGCTCTGCTNTGGTGGTTAAAAGACATGTGCTAAGCTTCCTGGGTCCTAGTCTTGACTCCTCCATTCGTCTGTGTGTGGTGCTAGGCAAATTCTTTAATCTCATCGTATCTNAAGNCTGGNTTGTTGAGGAGATTCAGTGTTCTTAACACAGGGCCTAGCAGACAGTAAGTGCTCAGTCATTGTTAGTTATTTTATTGTTAGTGTTGATGCGTCTGGTCTTGTTTATACTGTGGTTTTGTCTCTTCTCTTTATCATTCCTTTGTCTCTGTTCACTCTCTCCTTTCCTATGAAGATTCTCTTTTTATTCCCTCTGTGTTTTAAATGATCTATAGATGGCATATCTAGTCTTTCAGTGGTCATACTTAAAATGTTTATGGTTTATCAAGATGTGTTTGATACACAGTTTGATAAGTATATAGATCAAGTTTTTAATCAATNTAATTAACATTGCTATCACCCTGTTATATGTTTATCTATTTGGTATCCATTAATTACAGGACCAAATTATAAGCTATTTGTATTTCCNNTGTGAGCCAGAGGTCAAATGCTAGGGCCATCTCCTTATCNAATGCTCACATACAGAATTAATATTGTCCTACCCTAAATCAACCATTGCCAGGTTGCAGACATATAGGGATAATCTCTATGCCCCAAAGCCCACTAGATTTGTTTAAAAGCCAGTCTTAAGTGTTCCCCTGCCTTGCCCTGCTATTCCCTACAGATACCCCAGTAAAGGTTCTGGTCTAGGCTTTCTCTTCCTTCTCCCACCTTCTGACCCAGGTTGATGCTTCCTGGTGTGACCTTGCTTGGCATTCCCTGACCTAGTTTCCTGGAGAAAGAAAAAGAATGAATCTTTTGATANTGTTGGCATTGCTTCCACAAATCCAAACACTGGAGTAGAAATGTATGGCTCCAAAAGATTTTCTCATGACTCCTTACCTCTCTTCGTATCCCTCCTTCCCTACTGTCTCAGCAAGCCAGGTCTACTGTCTGTTGGTGTACATATATATTTCTAGAATTTATTTTCTTGTTGTTTTGAGACAGGGTCTCTCCATGTAACCCTGGCTGTCCTGGAACTCACTACATAGACCAGGCTGGCTTTGAACTNGCAGGGATACTCCCAAGTATTGGAATTCAAGGCTTGTACCACNTGCCTAGTTATATTTTCTAGAGTTTTATATATATAGAACATCATACATACTTTTCAATTATTTCATCTAGAAAATTATTCTTAATTCATTTATGTTGTTACATATCAAGTTTTTCTTAAATTTTGATTCTTCTGAGAGCAGTAATCATGGATATATACCAGCTTGTTAATTCAGTCATATGGTGATAGACATTTGGGTTATCTTTAGTTTATAGCTTTTATGAAGAAGTTTCTATGGAAACTTCAGGTNTAAATGTTCACATAAACATATGCTTTCCTTTATCTGTTACAAATAAGTAAGAGATGTGACCATTGTATGGTGGGAATAGCTCTACTTTTAAGAAAACCACAGTTTTCCAAAGGGAGTTGTCCCACCTGACACTCCTGCCCAGTGTGTGAAAACTCTAGCTGCTGTACAACCTCAGCAACATCTGGCCGGTTAATCATCTTGCTTTCAGTATTTTTGGTAGATAAGTAGTAATGCTGTGGTATAATAACACAGTTATATATTAATATAATATTAATATTATAATAACACATAGTTCTATTTTTGAAATAACAACAATAGCTTCAACACCTAACAGAGAATTGCTTAGCATTTTGGGCCCATCACTATCTGCTCTTGAACGATGCCTTGCTGCTACTAACTCCCCGAAGGTATATTGTCTTCTACACTCTTTTGTCATTGATGTGAATTCCGCTCTAGATCTAGTGTCATATTTTGGTGCAATATCTACTTTTTCATGTCTTTTAAGAATATGTCTGTTTTNACATTCTATAGCTTTGCTCTGAATTTATCTTTATACTGCTTTATATCAACCCTCTACTATGTGAGAACTTTGATTCTATTTTTTTTTCTTCAAGTATTGCTTCGCTACCTAGCCTTTTTTTCTTTTGGAATTCCTATTACACACTGGGGTTGGCCTAGTCTATCTTCTGTGTCCTAGTGTGCTTTTTGAAGTATATTGTTTNTCTTTCTGTGTTGCACTTTGGATGAATTTCTCAGCATANTGTCTCAGTTCACTAATGATGTGTTTCACCACACCCACGCTAGAATCTGGGAAAAAAGATTTATATATCCAACCAACCCCTGTCCAGTACTCAGTACATAGAAATTGTATGGCAAATATTTCCTGATTAAATAGCACAAACAGCTCACATGTTTGATCATTACATTCTTATATAAAGCTATATGTTTACAATTTGATTTTTAAATCAACATATAGCAATATTCTGTCAACAAACACCTTTGTTTTGATGCGGCTTTGTTGTACCTGGCCCCCTCTCATTTAGAAAACATTTTGGGACTGCCTAGAAATTTTGGATTCCTCTAATATTTAGTTTCCATTTGTCTGTGTTTTGTAATGTTTGGCTGTAAAATCTGTTTGTCACTGAGGTAAAGGTGTCTCTGTTTTGCTTCCTAGGCTATGTTGGTTGGTGCTTAATATTTTGTGTTGTGCAAAGTGGTNTATAGCTAGATGGGGGGCATTTGCCTGGCAAGTGTGCTGTGGTCATCCACGATGGGATGTTGACAAGTTCTCTTTTCAGACAAAACTGAGATCCCTTCCCTTTCTCCCAGCTGCNCTCTGGTGTGAATTTATTAGCTCAGGATTCACAAAGCACATGAGAAGACTCTAGCATCCTTTAAACATATAAGGATGTTGGGTCACTCGACGCAACCAGTTAAACCAGTGCAATCCTATAAAATGATCACAGCTGGTGGAGTCCAGAGATCAGAAAGGGCCACCAGCTGGCTGGGTCAGAGCTCCCACGATGAGCCCAAATCTCAGTTGTATTTTCTCCTCGCTGCAGAGAAGTGGAGCGTGTACCAATTCTTTGATTGCGATTTTGACTATTTGTGGGCAGCAACTGTTCTCCTCTTACACATTCAGTTGTCCATGTCAAGTCGGAAAAAATTTCTACTATGGTTCAGCTTTTCTCTTGGTTCCTGCCTTGGTCCTTCTGATCGCTGGCTATGCTCTAAGAGGCCAAATGTGGACAGTTGCCAGCGAATACTGCTGCTGCAGCTGTACCCCTCCATACCGGAGAAGCAGCCCTCTGGAGAGGAGGCTGGCCTGCCTCATGTTCTTCAACATCACCGGGAGGGCGCTGGTTGCTCCGCTGACGTGGCTGACAGTGACCCTGCTGACAGGCACCTACTATGAATGTGCGGCGAGTGAGTTTGCCTCTTTGGACCAGTACCCAATGTTTGCTAATGTCACTGCCAGCAAACGGGAAGAGATCCTAGCTGGATTTCCATGCTACACGTCAGCTCCTTCTGATGTCATTCCAGTAAGAGATGAGGTGGCTCTTCTACACAGGTACCAGTCACAAGTAAGTTTATGACATTTTTTTTCCTGTCGTACTATTCTAAACTTACTACAGTTTCTGTGAACACATGGCATGTCTGCTGTTTCTCATATTATCTGACTACAGAGCACAAGTTAGATCCCATGCATCTGAATGAATTCTACTGGATAGCTGCATGCTCACAGTTAGGATGCTGGGAGTCAGCAGGCCTGCTTATTTCCTGGTGCTTTACCATTCAGTAACTGACAAGTTTGTTATTAAGTTGTACAACTTCTCCATGCTTCACTTTCGTCAGCTGTGAAAAGAAGAAAATCACAGAACCTGTCACCTAAATGGTTGTGAATGAGAAAATTAACTAATACATTTAAAGAGCTCATGGCTGTGCCTAGACTCGGTTAAAATAATGAATTTCAGTATNATTTTAAATATCATAAGTATTATCGGAATAGTGCTNTATTACTAAATCTCATTTTTCTGTGTGCTTTCACCTTTGTGTTCTTCTATATTAAGAATCTCTTCTGAAATTATAGGAAGCTCAATTATGTTTTTAAAATCTCCAGTGGTNGCTCTAAATATAATGTTCATGGACAAATTAGTGTCGGAGAGTGGGATGGGACAGGAGGAAGACACGAGCCTACAATACTTATAGGTTAAAATTTCAGAACTGCAATTTTTCATTTTAGCAAGAAAAAGCCATCACTTTCTCTATGGGATAAGTTAAAACATGTTTTCAAAGCACCTATCATAAAAGCATCTTCTGTCTTAAAGTCCTAATCCCAAAAGCTTCCATGGCTTTTGACCTGTTATCTTTCAGTTATCTCAATGCTGTTCAGTTAGAAAAATTACAGTCAGGACATGGAATCCTGAAATGCTGGAATACTACTCAGTTGAAGAAAACTCGGAAAATTTCCATGAAGATATACTTTGTCACAACTGTTTTTTGTTTTGGGTTTTCTTTTTTGTTGTTGTTTGTTTGTTTTGACTAGTCACAAAACCAGCTCAGCCAGAGGGGCCTGAGAAACCTTGTAGGAGAAAGGCCAGATAGAGAGAGCAATTGCATTGCCCACCTGTGACTGGGTCCTGTTAGCATTCCTAAAAGCTCCTCTCCTTTACTTTACCTACCAGTTGCTAAATGTTTTTTAAAGAATTTTAAAGAAAGAAACAAGATTCCAAGACAAAAAAAAGTCAGTGTTTAAAAAGCAGTTACTAAGTAGGCAAAATAAGGTTAGTTCATCTAGAAAAGGAAAACAATAAGGAACTTCAAGGTATAGCCTATAGTTGTTTGCTGACTTCTTTGGTTGCAAAAGATAAGGGGAATGCAGGAAGATATGTCTATGAGTACTTGGTAGCAGGTCATTGAAGACATCTTNGAAGGCTGCCATTAGTTATAACAGCATCGTTATCAAATATTAATTAAGNCCCCAACAAACGCCTGGGTCTGTACCTAATGATTGAGAAGCAAGATTGGGTTATAAGCAAAGGACAAGGTTTTAGCATTTTATATAAGGTTAATTGGTGGTTTATAGCGTCTATCACTTCAAGGACAGTATTTAGAATCCATCCCACATGAACAAGTCAAATTCCTTTGTAATATGAGGGCTACACTGAAATGGCTTGATCTGTCCTTCATCATGGCTATTTCCACGTCAAATGACCATCACTGTATAGTATATATTAAAAACAGGAAGCAAAGACCCACATTTTAGTTCTGTGGTTTGTAGGACTCCTTACTAAGACTGTTTCTTGAATATTTGCTGTATTGATTGATGCTTGAGTCTACTAATTATATTCCTACTAATTATGTGTAGATGCTGGCCTGGATTCTGATCATTGTGGCAACCATTGCTCTTCTGGTCTCCAGCTGTCTGGCAAGATGTTGCTCTCCCCTCTCCTCTATGCAGCATCACTATTGGACCAACCATCTCCAGAATGAGAGAGCGCTCTTCGAACAAGCTGCAGAGGAACACTCGAGACTTCTCATCAGACAACGTGTCAAGAAAGTGTTTGGTTTCATTCCTGGGAGTGAAGACATCAAACACATTCGTATTCCTTCTTGCCAGGACTGGAGAGATATTTCCATACCCAATATCTTATGTGTGGGTGACACCTCACAGGGTCCCTATAGCTTCCTCGGAGACAGGGTGGTTGAGGAACATGAGGAAGACAGACAGGAAGGTATTGAAATGAAGCCTTGATAACTGCCCCTTTCAAAGCTCAGGGTGCTTAATTTCCTATGCTAGAGTTTCAGTGCAATCTCTTCCTTTTCTATCACGCTGACACTTACTTACAGAAGTCTATCCAAAATCTTATTTCCAAACTCAATTTATAGAGAGACAACCTCCCCATACTTAGGAAGTTTCATCANGTGTTCATAATGACTATTGTGTCATGTTGGTCCATTTTAAATGGGTAAGGAATTTTAAGTCATGTCAAATTGGCATTTAGTTATGTTACTGGGTATCTGTGTGAAAATCAATATTTCTGAGTGTTATTTTGTCATATGTCCATATTAGCTACCTCAGAGAGCTGTTGAGAAGATCAGGAAACACTTAAACTATGCTTTTCATACTATGGACACAAGGCAAAGTCACTTTCCTCCTTCCTCTCTGAGTTATGTCTTCTATCACTGTCTTTCCTCACTCTAATTTTTGGTTTTCTCCATGTCTTCATTTAAATGATATATTTTATTACCTTCTCCTCTTTCCTCACATCTGAATATGTAGCCGACTAGAGGGGAAGGTAGAATAAAATGACATTTCTGAAGTGGTAACGGTGAGGTAGGTTTTGAGTGGCGTCCTGTGCTCAGGGAAGAGGACACACCATCACCTTATCATTAGTGTTCAGCTATTCTCAGCACCACAGTAGAGGCGTCTGTAAAATAACTTCTTACAAAGTTTATCCTAAAAGCGTCCCCTCTGTGCTCCACAACAGGGGTCCCAACTGAGCACTTTCCTTGTCAAATTTTTCCTTTATGCTCAAAATATATTTGAGGAACTAAAGTCTGAAGTACAACTAATTGTTTCTAGAACCCAGAGCTTCGGGGGTGGTGGTGATGCTGAAAATATGGCTCACTGGTTGAGACCAAATACTGCTCCTTCGGAGGACCTGAGTTTGGTTCTCAGTACCCATGTCAGGTGGCCCACACTGTCTGAAATTCCAGATCCAGGGTATCTAATGCCCCGGCCCTCCATAAGTATCTGCCTCACAGGACCATAACCCCACAGCAACACACACATGAGCACAATTATAAAAATAAATGAATAGAACCTGGGGGAGGGGGCTGGTTTTTCCCTGCCAGGCTTTGCTAAATCTGACATCTCCTAGCGTATCTTCATTAGGTTTGCTTCAAACCTGATTTCTGCCATGCTCACTTAAGCACCTGGCTCATTGAACCACAGAGAGATCTGAAAGCTTTTGTTCATTCACTTCTTTAGCTGAAATGATTTTTGATTGCCAGAGAACCAACTGCCGATGGCCAGTTTGGCCTTCAAGGAGATCAAAACAGCTGGATTATTTGAAATGCCACCAATTTCTTAGTAATAAGTCCATATACAATTATGGAGGATTATATTTTGTGTCAAATTCTGGGTACTTTGGCTTGATAGAAACATGTAAAAGAGTTTTTGAGAAAACAACACCTTTGCAGGACTTTCCCCAATAGAAGATTGCTGAGTATAACCCTGTGCTAGCTCAGGAGACTGCCCTGTCCTCACCACCACCACCATCAAACTTGGCAAAGTCGGACCATCTCTCTGGGGGCCTAACTCTGAATTTAAAGAAGGGTTAATAATACCCTACCTTCTGCAAGGCAAGGAACTGAACCAAATGAACTACTGAAGTTCCTTCCTAGTCTGATAAAATGTTTGTTTATTGTTATACAGGTGAATTAATGTGGATAGAGTTTTCTGGAATGATAGCAGACTCATGTTGCTTCTTCACCTAGTTGAATCTTTAGTGTTCTCTAAAAACATCTACTAGCATTCTACTTTTGAAAGAGCATTTCAGGAGGCCTGGGATAGCTAACTCTACCTTATCAACTAACTGTGTGCTCAGTGACAATATAAGCAATTTTGGAAACAAAGTCGATATATGTTGTGGAAGGCCGCGAAGGTTCTAGTTCCCTCTAATGCCAGAGTTAGTAAATATGGAAGAGGTTATCTATTTTATTCTCAAAATTCTCTGAAAGCTCTAGAATTCTCAGTCTCCGTGGATACGAGAGCCTTTGAACTTTCTCTGTTCTGGGACTTCCTAGTAAATGAATCATTTTCATGGTACTCAGAATTAGTCTATTAGTTTTCAGGACCTTTACCTTGAAAAGAGACTCTTCAGTAAGGTTTTTCAATTAACAGCACAACCAAGGAATGTATGAAGTTATAGTGTTACATCACCAGGAAGATTAACAGTTGCCTATGGCCACACTAGGAAACAGCCTTGGCTGCCTTCTGAACCCCTTTCTGCATCAAACTCAGGGTATGACATAGAAAGTCTACCTACTGACCCAGTTAAGCATGATCATGGCTTTTTGGTAAAAGGAGATGGAGAAATTCTCACCTACACAATTTCATAAAATTCTTAGCATCTACATGAACATTTGAAGAATAGTATATACTCGGGATTTCATTGTACTGTGTATCATCCACTTCAAGTAAAATAAATTGACGCCCCTACACACACACACACACACACACACACACACACACACACACACACACACCACTTTTAGTGTATTCTATTGTTCCATAGCTAGTTAGGTGAAACTGTTTTCATTAAGAACATGGCTGCCGGGCGGTGGTGGCGCACGCCTTTAATCCCAGCACTCGGGAGGCAGAGGCAGGCGGATCTCGTGAGTTCGAGGCCAGCCTGGGCTACCAAGTGAGTTCCAGGAAAGGCGCAAAGCTACACAGAGAAACCCTGTCTCAAA
>LZPO01075982.1:0-18896 GCA_001675575.1 Neotoma lepida | reverse complement strand
TGTTCTATTCTGATGGGCTAGGTTTTATTTCATCTTTATATTACATTATATTGTATTGTATTAATTACATTGTTTATACTATACTATATTATATGATTATACCCCTTAGAAGCCTGTTTGTTTTGTAATGGAAGACAGAAAGGGGGAAGATCTGGATGGGAGGGGAGCGGGGAACAAGCTGAGAGTAGGAAGAGGGGAAACTGTAATCACAATATAGTGTGCGAGAAAATATCTATTTTCAATAAAAGGGAAAAAATTAAAATAATATTAGCATTTGGCTGTTAGGTGAGTAACAAGGCCACTAATAGAAACACTATTCTTTTACCTATTAAANCTTGAGTCAGAGAACTAACTCGGAGGTCTTGTTGCACACAACCAACTCCAACATAAGCAAGGTCTTAATGAATCACAGGCCTTTATACCTTGAAACATGGAAATAACTCAAAGCCCTCATGTTCTAGACAGAGGCTGAGACACAGAGAGGCTGTGTCTTACCCAAATTCATATGGTAAATAACTGTACAGAAGACCTATGCCTCAATTAAGCACCCATCCTGTCGTTTTATAACCATATCATGACCATTCCATTGGGTTCATTCTTTCATTCAAGANTATATAAAATTCTCANTATATTTGTGTGTGCGCACATATGTGCCATGGTCCATGTATGATGGTCACAGGACAACTTATTGCAGTTGGTTCTCTCTTACCACCAGGACCTGGGGATCAAATTCAGGGAGCCAGGCTTGAAGTACTGTGTATTAAGGTATGCTGCAAACTCAAAAATACAATACCAGTTTTATTAATAATTTTTAAAAAATACAATATTGACCAGAAACAGCAGGAGTAAGGGGCCNGAGGTNAAGTGTTAAGTGAGATGAGAGGTGAAGATGAAAAATAAAGAAGAGAAAAGCAATAGCTGGGACCAGGAAGTACGCATAAGCTGATGACTCNTGCTAGGTAAGTTTATTAACAAGTACAACATCTTATTGTTTCNTATCTGCAATACAGCAGCTGCACCTGATCCTATCACTGCTGACTGGGCCTGCAGCCTGNCCCGGGGAGCCTTTGTGTCCTGCTTCCACCATCTTAGCTGCCTCCACTTACGGAGACAAATANTGTTTTAACTACGTATCTTTTTTATTTTACCAATAAAAACTCGGGACCCAGATGCTGAGGTGAAAACCTGCTAGCTCAGAGAGGCAAAGAAAGCAGCCAGCTGACCTTTGTCCTCTGCTGTCATCCTAGAAAGAGCTCTCTTCTACGCCGTCTGAAACAAAACTCCTCCAACCAGATATCCCTTCTACTTCCTGTGCCTCATCAAGTGGTGAGGCNCTATGGATTTCCCCCTTACATGTTGGCTTGTCATTAGTATCGTCATTGTTCAGATCTTGCTTAAGCTATTCTATTTTTGAGATTTCATGGACATAGATACTTGTCATATCTAGAAGACAATCTTGCAGCAGACTTCCTGGTCCTTTGGCTCTTTCATTTTTCCCCTCCCTTTTCTGCTATGTTCTCCGAGCCTTAGGTGTATGGGCTGTCTTCAAGATGTATCACTTGGTTGTTCTCTGCATTTCCATGAATTGTGGTTTCTGTTTCTCAGTCTGCTTTGGACAGCAGCTTCTTTGATGAAGAATGAGGACTACACTTATCTGTGTCTTCTAGCTGGGTAGACAAGTCAGGGATGTACCAAAACTTCATTTCATAAAGTGGTGATGAAATAAAGAGGCATTCCACTTAGTAGATGGAATCATGCAAACAGTAGCTCTTCTGTGAATTTTACCTTGGTTGTTTGTACCTCACCTATTTTGGCAGATTGTTTTCATTGTTATTCTGTTAGGATTTGTGTTTGCCTTGTCCTTTGACTCACGGGTCATTGGAACATGAATGTGTCATCATCTTTGTCAAATGAACGCTGTCCTCTACACCTGTCATTTTTGATCATCAGAACTTTATCTTCCCAGTTAGTCTAGCCAGAGTCATCTTGACTCTTCCCTTACTCACCAGCATCAAATGCTGACACTTTTATTTTCAAAATAGACCTCGGACTTGATCCTTATGTTTGTTCAATCAGCACAGGTTTGCTCAGCTTATCGCAATAGCATCCTAACTCTCTACCTTCAGATTTGTGCCATGGATAACCACAGTAGCATGCCTCAAATACTACTGTCTCAAATACAAAGTCTGAGCCACTTTTCTATCACTTCAAGAATTCCTCACAATATACCCACAGTATACACACAATACACCACTGTGCATGCTCCCCACTGGCCTCCAACCTGCCAAGTGAACTGTTACCTTAAGAACTGAAACAGTCCAGCGGTAGTGGCACACGCCTTTAATCCCGATAGGCAGAACACTGAGTTCAAAGCCAACCAGGTCTACAGGGTGAGTTCCAGGACAGCCAGGGCTACTCAGAGAAACCCTGTCTCGGAAAAACAAAACAAAACAAAACAAAACTAAAAACTGTGAAGTAGCTGCTCCCCAGAGTCCATCTGGTAACAAATCACTGGAATTTCTTTGAAAAAACAAATAAGCAGCTTATATTTGAAATGTTACTTGTGGACCTTGACACTCAGTATCTCAGGAGTTTCCTTTCCCCTCCCTTATAGTTTAAAAGAAGACAAATATCAACCCTTAATATATTTGAAACAAGAAGTCAGACTAAAGTGTGCCTGAATACATTGGATATAATGTATTCCTCTGCTGTAAGTAAGCAATACTTACTAATAAACAAAATAACATTATATGTGTAAGTGGAGCGCTCACACCTACAATCACGGCACGACTGAGGCCAGAGCAGTAGTATCACGAATTCCAGCAATCCCAGGCTAGANAGCAAGATTAATCCAAGCAACGACCACAGTCAAAACCTATAAAAACCTAAAAAACTTATCTACGGAACCATCATAATTTAGCAAGAGAAAACTATACAAGTAAAGCGAGCTTTAATACATAAGAAAGNTAGAGAAATTTGGGGGAATATTTTTAGTGTGTTGGGTTATTTTCCCTGAGGCACATTTCCCCACATTTTGTTTAAGCTAACACGCGCTCCTTTATTACAAACAAATATAAGCCCAACTGTTTAATGCTCATTCCAGAAAAACGTATGTAACTGTTTTCTTAGTTTTTGCAGTTATGGTTATTGACATTTTGATTGTTGTGACGAACTTGAAGCTGACCAGTCTATTAGCAGAAGTGGAACTAGATCAAAGGTTGGGTACTCTTCTCGGTATTTTATCACAAATTTTTACAGTGTCAAAACTGACTAAAACCCGCACCTATCTGTTCGGTGAAACACAACTGTAGACATCTTTTGGCCAATTTTCCGCCTCGTGTATTTCACAACTTGAACATGAAGCCCAAGATCGGAATCCGTGGCTCGGACGTCCAGCCTCCGGTTCGACCCGGGATCCCTTGCTTCCCCAGCAGCCCGGGCAAACCCCGGACGCACCCCGCGGATCCCCTGATCCCCTGATCTCCTAGCTCCGCTTACAAGAGCCCGCCCTGATCTTGCCCTCGAGGGACCCCAGAACCCGGCCAGCAGCGGAGCCCAAGCTGCTCAGGCCGAGGACCCGGGCTGGGAACCTGGAAAGGCGGAAGCCGGCGGACCTCCAAGCCCCGCCCTCGGCGCCGCCACCGCGCCCTACGCGAGACCCAGACTTTCAGGCCGGAAACATCGAGCGCGGAATGCGGATGCGGCTCCGCCGGGCTCGGCCATCCGAAGCCCGCAAAGCCCGGCCTTCCCGGCTGCCGTCACGCTCCAGCCAATCCCGAGCGGCCATGGGCAGGCAACCAATCAGCGGCCCGCATTCCAGGCACGACGAGGCGAACTCCGACACAGGACTCGGGCTGTCTCTTATACACATCTAGATGTGTATAAGAGACAGGGTCCGGGCCTTCTCCCCAACCCGGACTCTGCGCGTGCGCCCGCCCGGCAGCCGGCGGCCGCGGTGTCCGCTGCAGCCCGCCGCCAGGGTGTCGCGCCGATGCACGGGCAGCAGCGCGGGCCACGATGACAGATTACGGCGAGGAGCAACGTAACGAGTTGGAGGCTCTGGAGTCCATCTATCCCGACTCCTTCACAGGTGACTTTGGCGGCCGCCCGCGCTGGGGCGGAGGCCCGGGGCCGCGCGGCCCTCCCTGCCGCCCCTCTGCCCCAGGCTCCCCAGTCAGTTTCCAGCACTCTGTCTGCCCCCTTCTCCACTGTCCTGAGATCTGAAGGTCCGGGTGGCCCGGCGGAGGCCCTGGAATCGATCCCGAGCGCTTTGGTTTCACGTAACCCGAGATTCACCGAAGCACGAGGAAAGAAACTCTCGGANTGCGATGAGTTTCGCCAGCGCTGCGGAGTGTCTTTTTCTTTCTTTTCTCGCCCCGTTTTACCCTCTTATGAAGGAGCAGCTGTTTTTCCTGCAGTGGTGGTTGACATGCCGAGTTTTGAGAGCAGAACACTCGGGTTTGTCTATAAGAATGATCGGGCATTCTGCAGAATGCCTGATGTACGATGTGGCTGCCCTGGATCTTAGGTGTTTAGACTGCACGGTATCATAGACTTCGTTGAGGTTCTGGAGGCTCAGGAAGGCAAGTGGCTTGTGCTCTGGGTCCTCCTGCCAGAGGTCCCCAGTACTTACCTGTTCTTTCACCCAGCAGACTTAGGTTTGGGATCCAGCTTCAGCTAAGGTGAAGGAAGAGCAGATCTCCTGCCAGAGGTCCCCAGTTCTTACCTGTTCTTTCACCCAGCAGACTTAGGTTTGGGATCCAGCTTCAGCTAAGGTGAAGGAAGAGCAGATTGGGGCTAAGGGAGAAATTAATTCGCTCTCCCGGAGAATTCTTCCGCGTGATCTTATGTTTTCGTGGATAACCTATCTATGGGTTTTCATAGATTTGAGAGCAGTCGAGGTAAAGCCAGTTTGAACGCGTAGGCGCCAGTTTGGTGGGATTCCACAGCCTTTCCTCCAAATGTTGTCAGTATCACCGATTGTCTGAATTAAGAGCCTAAGGGATAATGCTTTAACTCCTGGACTCCAAACTTACCTCCTCATTGTTTAGTTTTTTTTTTTCTTGGCTTCACCCTTTGACCAACTGCTTGCAATGGTAGCAAATTTTGTTCTGCTTTGCCAACAGGCAGCTGTCTCTCACCTACCCCTGTGTAGCTCCTGTCGTGTTCATGTTCTCTCACCAGCAGTACAGCTGTGCTGAGGATGTTAAGGGGGATGAGTGAAGAGGGGTTTTGAGAGTGTCATTACCTGGGTGAGTGTGTATGGAGTCTGGCTCCCTTCTCTATCCTTGCTTATATGTCAATGTCAAACTAAAATAGAACACTAGGGTCAGTTGTCAGGTAGTCTTAATCATGGTGTTTAGACCTTTCTAGTACTTTCGAAATATAATAGGCACAAACCTTTTGTAGGCAGAAGCAAAAATGCACGCAGTGTATAAAATTCTTGTCTTTGTCTTTGATATAAAGGTACCCTTTGCTAAATATTGTGCATGTGCATCTTACAAGGTGATATATTTTAAGTCCTAAAGCAGTATTGTGTCAAATTTTACCAAGTCCCAATAACTGTAGTGTATGAAATTTTTGTCAGATGCACAAGTGCCTGAGGAGCCTAAGGCAGGGTGACAGAGGACAATTTGTAACTATTTTGATGCATTCAACGATTCCATAGTTACCAGTTGAGCCTGCTTGTAATTCCTGTCAGCATCCATACACATTTTGCAATAAATAAAGCATCTTGATTTATACTTCTTAGGGATTTTTGCATTACTTTTGATCATTTTCTTATGAAACCTTTTAGGAAAAAGGTGGGACTTTGAAATAAAATATTTCNGTGCTTGATCTTGGAAATTGAGAGGATTTCTAAAGTTTGCTGTTTTGTGGCTTGTTGTATTTGTGTTTCCGTACTTACATTTAGGTTTAAGAAAGGTACCGTGTGTTGGTTTGCCAAGAACACTAGTTTGCAGATTTCACCTCATTTTGAATCACATTTAGTACTGGATTTGGCAAATGCTCCATCTGGTAAAGGAATTGGATCTCACCCTGCCTCACCCTAGCCTCTCTTTAATGCATATTTGTGAACTAAGAGAGAAGCATTTGTTAGGTATGTCTGCCCTTGTGTGATATCAAAAAGGCAGCTTCTGGCCCACAGACCTTGCTGGAACTTAGAATCTGCTCCTGTTATATTTGTGATGACCTTTTGGTCCAGTGTTGCCTTTGTTGTGAACCATCACCGTACTACAGCCTTCCTTTTGCCTGTTCTGTAGCTTGGATGCACTTTGACCCACCCTCCTAACAGCTAGCTTTGCAAAGTATAAATAGACTCTCTTGATGCCGGACTCCATCCGTGGTGCTTCCCTTGACAAGGATCTGCTAAGGTAGAATTTAGTTATTTCCATTTCTGTATTAGAATAGGTGATAGTGGGGGAGTTTTTTGGAAATCAGTGGTTGACCTTCAGTTAACCAAAAGCAAGTTCCCTTAATTCTGTTTGCTTTACTAAGAGTGGACATAATCCTGTATTTCTTCTGTCAGTCTCTTTTGAACAGAAGTCATTAGTGCTCCGTAGTTATGGCGGTGTCATAAAGGAAGAGTAGAGAGCATGTTGTGGAAGCAGACGTTTTGAGAAATACTTTCTGAAAGGTTAGGTACCCCCTATCAAGCAAAGGACCTATTTTAATAGGAGCTTTCTGGTTTTGTTTTTGTTTTGTGTGTGTGTGTGTGTGAAAAACCAAGGTTGTTTGTATAGCCTGTTGGCATAGCTTTTAGACATCACCTCCATTATGTTTTATCCAAAAATCCTCAATTCCATGTATTTCACGATCTCTGTATCACCTAGCATCTCCTCTGATTGCTCATTAATTCCTTCCACTATGCCCAGAAACTCACTACTTTTCTCAAAAGTACTTTGGTCTTAGGCTGGAAAGATGCTCAGGGATTAAGAACACGTTCTGCACTATCTAGGAACCCATATCAGATGCCCACACCTGCCTGTAACTCCAGCTCTTGGGATCCAACATCCCNTCTGGTCTCTGCAGGTTTCTTCACACCTGGGGCGCACACAGACACATACACAAGCACACACACATGCACACACACACATACACAATAATAAACTACAGAAGTATTGTGATCTTTTCACAGGGGTGGAAGTCTGGCACCTGTGGCTTATCCTGAACCACAGCAGTGCATTTGAACAAGCAGTGCATTAGAATAGGAATACTCCAGCAGCAGAACTCAGGAATCCACCAGATGTGGTACATGCATATCACCCAAGCACTTGGAAGCCTGAGTCAGGAGGATTGGAAATTCCAGGCCAGCCTGGGTTTCATGGTGAAACCTCACCTTGAACAAAACAGAATTTAGGGATTGTTAATTTTTGCAAATACAATTGAGTAATTTTCCCATCCCTACATTGGAACTATCCCCTCCTTCCCCTCATTTTTATTTATTTTACATTCAGCTGTGACAGACAACCTAAATAAAATTAGTTGGGTTTTTTTTGTTTTGTTGTTTGTTTTTGTTTTTTTTCGAGACAGGGTTTCTCTATTTAATCCTTGCTGTCCTGGAATTCACTTTGTAGACCAGGCTGGCCTCGAACTCAGAGATCTGCCTCCCAAATGCTGGGATTAAAGGTGTGCGCCACCACTACCTGGCCAAATTAGGTTTTAAAAGTAAAAGTTTATTTGTATTGTAAGTGAAAGTCTCATGGCAGCACCCATTCAGGAAAGTTCTTTCAGGAAGGGGCTTCTAGTTTTGTTATCCTTAAGGTGTGGTCTCACTATCTTGGTCAAGTTGGTAGCAGCAGCTGCANAGGTAAAGGATTGAAGGTGGGGTTCGGGTGGGGAGCTAGCAGTTTGTTTAAGGAAATTTCCTGGTAACTTTTAGAAGGCATNTCTAAACTTCATTTTTGTAGCAGGAACTTAACCCATCANAAAGAGTTTTNTGGCATTTCTTTTTCTTAGCCTTTATTTTNCTTNATTTCCCCCTCTTTAAAGTGGCAGCTTGGTGTGGTGTCCTTTGCAAGCCTGGATTTCTTCAAGTGTTTGATGGGAAGTAATGCAAATGTAAATACTTTGTAACAGTTCAATAAGCACAAGACATTCTTTATTAGAAANATACCATTTTTCTTGTTAATGGGGCCTCATCTTTCTTTGTCTTCATTAGTTAATAATTTTGATTTTCTGCTGCATGTGGACGTNAGCACACCTTAGCAATGCCGGGTAGATTCTTGTCTCTGTGACCTTTGTGGTCCTGTGTTTNTTTGTCCCCATGCCCTTACAGGGCACTTGTAGTTTCTCGTGGATTGGTAGTTTCTCTTCTTTCGCTCCACCTTCCCTCCCTGTCTTGTTGTTGGAGATTAGCTGTTTAGTGTTATCCTTGCTAACCTCTCTGTGTCCTTTAGGCATCTTCATTACTAANTATTGGTTAGTTACACATTAAAGAACTCAGTCTGTTAGGGAAGGAGAGGGGATAGCCCAAGTTGTTCTGGAAAACTGAGAGATGATGAGNTAAGTGGAACCAGGGAAACTGTCTTTCAGAGGGACGTGACATGTGTGGAACCAGGACTCTTGTTTGACACATGTAGCAGGCTTTCTTTTTGGCCACCAGCCAGCTCCCAAACAGATCATGGCACAGAGACTTATTATTAGTTATGAATGCTTGGCTTTAGTTTATGCTTGTCCCACTAGCTCTTACAATTTAATTTAACCTGTTTTCTCTGCATCTACGTTTTGCCTCAGGGCTTTTTACCTTTACCTATATGTCCTAATCCCTGTCTGGCTGCTGGCAGCTGCCTGCTAGCCCCAGGCGCCTCCCTCTTTCTCNTCTTTCTCCCTTGTTCTCTCCTTCCTGTTCTCTCTCTCTTCTCAAGCCTAGATTTTTCTTACTTATCCTCTCTGCCCGCCAGCCCCCTCGTCCCTTTCCTGCTTAGCTATTGGCCATTCAGCTTTTTATTAGACTAATCAGGTGCTTTAGGCAGGCAAAGCAACACCTCTTTACATCATTAAACAAACGCAGCATAAACATATGTAACACACCTTTGCCTAGTTAAACAAATATTCCACAGCAGACACTATGCTGAATAAGAGTGGTGGCACTGCTAGAGCATAAAGTAAGAAGTGGGAAATGAGGAAATGAGAGAGCAGGGACCAGATGANTGATGGCCCTGTCGGGGTTAGATACCATCTGTCAGTAGGTCCTCCAGCACAAACTAGACAGTGCATACTGCAGACACTGGTATCAAACCCAGTGTTTTTACAAGGACTAGGTGTTCTAGTGTTGGACTATATATAGCCCCATCTCTTTCTTAACTCACTGAGGACAGAGAGAGAGAGCTGCTTTTAGTTTTTGTTGTTTATCCCCCTCTCTACCTTTGTCAGGGCTTCACATAGCTCAGGCTAGCCTTCAGTGCCCTGTGTAGCTGAGGACACCCTTGAATTCCTGACTGTCCTACCTCCACCTCCTAAATGCTGGGATTGCAGGCAGGTGCCACCAGACCTGTCCTGAGAACTGCTTATAAAAGCAGGTAATGTGGTAAAACCTCCATGCTAGGAAACGGAGCAGAGATGGTGCTGGGGTGGGGTGGGCTGAGGTGGGATAATGGGGCTGTCCTTCACCCTGAGACTCCTTTCCTGGCATTTGTGTACGCTTCTTCATGGTTTGTTACTGTCTTCTGTGCTGCCACTTTTACTCTCTGGCAGTTTTTTTCCTCTCACTTTTTTCTCCAAATTGTTGGCCTTTGTCTTTCATCGTGTGTCTCTAGTGATCCCATTATCTAATTCTAATGACCTCCTTAGTCTGATAGCTTCAGCTATTACCAGAAGATCCAAGTTGAACTAATGCCTTGCTTGGTTCTGCTGTTGGCTTGTTTTTCATTGCCCACTCGTCCCCTGCAGGTTCCCTCTATTTAACATATAGCATGCATGTCTGATTCCTTCTGTACTCCTGTTTGGTTTAGTGGCACCATATTTGCAGCTGCAAACTCTGCCTGTCATCACCATCTCAATTTCCTGCTATTCCCATGGCTCCCATCCTAGTTCAGAACCTCATTATCCTTGCCTGATTGATTGTACAAGTTGCCTGGTTTCGTCTGCCTCCCATCCTGTGTGCTCTTGCTAGATGTACTGCCCTGTGCAGAGANGCAGNTCCAGCTGCTGAAACTGTTGCTGCCNAGGACTGCACTGTGAAGTGTCCTTGCACTAGTCCACTAATATATGTCCATCCTACAGNAAACAGTTCTGCTCTAACTGTTCCNTAGCTTCCCGGCCATTGTGATCTGCCACCATCACGCATCCNCNTTCTTCCCCTTTACTTGCTCACGTGCCATTCATGGCTTTCAGCCTCATTCAAAGAATAGTCCTGAAATTTATTAGCTGGAAATGTTTTTTCCCTTTTAAAATGAAGCCCCGTGTGGTTTATATAGTACTGCCACTTAACAACTGCAGAACTGCATGTAAGTAATTTATGTGAAAGCTCTGTGGCTCAGTGTCCACATCTGTGGCCTTGAGGTGACAATGTATGTAACTGTTTCTGAGATGCATGTCTTATATTTGAACATGATTAACATAAGGACTTATGTATCATGGTTTAATTGGCATCTTTTTTAGTGGTATATAAGGTAAATTATTTTGTGTTTAATACCTTAAATTAGGTGGACTGTAGTTAAGAGTATAAACCCATGGTCTTGGTATTGGATTTAAAGGAATTTTGTTAAATTGCATGGTACAGCACAAGTACAGTGTGGTGCTCAGTCAGCATGGCTGTGTTTGTTAGGCTAATAGCCTCCTGGAGTCCTTGTTGGTTGGTATGTCATTTATTTTTGTGTCACAATATTTACATTTAGTGATATGTTAATGCTAAGGAAGAATAATGAAACATACGGAGTGTATTGTAATAAATATTTAAAATCAGTAAGAATGGGCTTGGAGAGATGGCTCAGCAGTTAAGAGCAGGGACTGGTCTTCCAGAGGACCCAGGTTCAATTCCTAGCACCCACATGGCAGCTTACAACTGTCTGTAATTCCAGTTCCAAGGGACCTGACACCCATGGCAAAAACACCAGTGCACATAAAAATAAAAAAAAACATAAAAAAATCAGTAAGAACAACCTATTGGAGAGCTTATAAGAAGCTTCCAGTGCCTTTTCAGCTAGGGGTCTATTGTCTGAGACTGTGATGGACAGTTTGAGTCTGCAGAGAGTGCTNCATTTTTTGGGCATCATTGTATTTTAAACCCAAGTCACAATGAGGGTCTTTATTTTAAAAACATTACTGATAACACGTCTGCGGTGGCTTCAGAAANTGCCTGGGCAGTTTGAAGCCATGCCGTCTCCACAGTGGCTTCTTGAGTGACCTGTGCTCTCCCAGAGCTCTCAGACAGCTGCTGCCAACCTTGAGGCCATGCTTCCCAGGGGNGGAGCAAAGCTTAGGCGCTGTAGCCACCCCTGCAGCTAAGGGCTTCTTGGTTACGTCTCACTTGGTTTTTAGTATTTCTTTTGTTACTTTTTCCATTTCGTTCTTTAGTTTAGTCCATTAAGTCAGTATTTGCTCACTTTTCAGACTCCGCTGGGCACTGATTTGGGGTTCCTCAAACATTTTATAATACTCTTATGTGGGAGTAGATGATAGGCAGATGTTATTGGATGTGTTCTAAAGTGGTCTCTGAAGCTTCCTTGTCTATGTAAATGTTGACTTATATGTCTGGCTTCGTAAGTTTTAAGTAATTTGATGTTCAGATTCTTATCTAACTTCTTTTATAATTGTGTGAAAGATGGTAAAGGCCCAGACTTTTGGAAAGATTAGATTTGACTTCACTTAAACATGTAGAAAATGAGAAGATAATATAATAATCCATCATAACATGAANATATCAATGGGTAGTGGCTGGTGAAAAAAATGCCAAAGTTTTGTTTACCATTCTGTTTGGGACTTTTTTGGAATGCATTTTTCATATACTGGTAGATTTTGGAATAAAATATAAATGACTTAANATTTAATTGATTAGAGAGTTATTTAACTAAGGTACTTCTTTGCAGATTAAGATTACTCCCGATTGAAATAGTGGCTTTCTCATTTCAATGTTCTGTTGGTCTGTATTGTGAAATGAAAACACAGGTGAGGTGTGAGTTTCTAGTGCTGAGCAGCAGGAAATCNCGGGNAGTGTCTGCTGTAGGAAGCATCCTAGTAACTGCTGTGTATACTTTCTTTCAGTGTTATCAGAAAATCCACCCAGCTTCACCATTACTGTGACGTCAGAGGCTGGAGAAGATGACGAAAGTAAGCATGATGAAATTACTCTGATTTTTCTAGGCTACTAAAGAGTTTTGCTCCTTCTGCAGCCATCGTGCAGGGCATTGCAGGTGCGGAGGTGCTGAGGTGCTGAGGTGCTGAGGTGCTGTTACTGTTGTGTTTGTAACCTGTGTTTACTATGTAGGTGTGACTTCTGGGGACAGAGGCAGTCCAGGCTCTGTAGTCTGGCCAGTNTGCTTGGTGTTTAAAAATGAAGAATTTAGCTTAATAATACAGCAGATGAAGAGAAGGTGGAGATTTTTGTTCAAAGCTTTTGTCAAGTGACTATGACATTTCAAATGCTGCTGTTTTCTTTGGAAGTGTAGATTATTTATTAAGCATTTGCTGTTACAAACAGGCTGAATGTGCACCTATCTGCTTATTGTTGTCCTCCTACCCTCTCCCCCCAAATAAAACAGTTTTAAAACTAGTAAGCTAAATAAGTTAAATTTAGTGATAATATGAAGGTTATCTATTTTTGGTCTAAGTCAGTTAATATAGTAATTTTAAAAGTTATATGTAAGTTGACAGTCTCAAGAATGTTTTTCTCAAGTGGTAACAGAAGTTCTGTCAGGAAGAATCAGTCAATTTTAGTGGTATCACTTGAAAACTGTTATGTTTCTTAATAATGGAAAATGAGTTTCACATTGAGATATTTTGCAGTCTCAATGAAAAGAATGTTAGATACAGTTACTCTTTCTGTACTTTTATAGGTAAGTTTCTACAATGTTAGTACATTACAGTTCCCAATAAATACAGCTCTAATGCCCCCTGAGCTCTTCAGTGTCAGTTGGCTATGTGAAACCNGTATGTATGTATGCAGGATGGCATGGCAGTGCTCACTGAGACAGAATTTAATTTTCTTGTCAAACTTTCTGGAGATTATTCCTGTATTCTGANTAATACCTTCATTAGGAACTAGTAACATTCCTGTAATAGTAGTTGTGTACAGTTCATCCTTAATTTGAGAAATGCTTTTTAACTATGTTTGAAACAGTGCTTAGGTTGTACTGTTTTTGTTCCTATGCTTCATTTTATTTTATTATTTTAAAATTTTTTCCAAGACAAGGTTTCTTTATGTAACAGCCCTGGCTGTCTTGAAACTCGCTTTGTAGACCAGGCTGGCCTCGAACTCACAGAGATCTGCCTGCCTCTGTCTCCTGAGTTCTGGGCCTATACTTCATTTTAATGAACCGATTAGTAAAAGAGTAGACAGGAAATTGATACATAGTTTCTAGCCATGGCATTATAAATGATTACTTAAAAACTAGTCACTAGTATGTAAGGCAAATTAAAATGAAGATATTTTATCTCATCTAGTAGATTTTCAGTGTTGGTGAATAGAGAAATATTGCAGTTGTGAGTTTAGATCAGTACAGGAGAGCTGTTAGGTCATGGAGCAGAGGATTAAAAATTTACCCTTGTTAGATTGTGGANCAAGGGATGTAAAAACTTAGATGTGTAAGATCATGGAGCAGGGCTTGAAGAATTAACNCTTGTTAGATTATGGAGCAAGGTATATAAGAAAATAACCCTTTGTGCATTTCTACTTATGGGATAGTAGTGTAAGGAAAGTAAATGATACGTGGGATGTTATAATAATCATAGTTCTGTCTTAACCAGTAAATGAGGACATACTCAAGGAAGTTTGCTTATTTTTAATATTGAAGGAATTGGAATGATGTGCCTGTTAGGTTTGAGATTGTAGGCATGTCTTTATTATATATTTTGTTTCTTCAATCTTAATTCCCTTTTTTGGGTTTTTATTTTTTTAAGATTTATTTTTATTTTATGTGCATGAGTGTTTCCCTTCTTGTATGTAAGTGTACATGCTTGCTTCCTGTAGAGGTTAGAAGAAGGGATCAGATCTCCTGGAACTAGTGTTATGGATGGTTGTGAGCCACCATGTGGGTGCTCAGAACTGAAGCTGGGTCCTCTAGAAGAGCAGCTAGTGCTCTTAACTGCTGAGCCGTCTCTCGAGCCCTGGTGTGTGTGTGTATATGAGATAGTGAGAGAGAGAGACAGAGAGACAGAGAGACAGAGACAGAGATAGATAGATTGTGTTAGTATTTGCTTTGCCTGGCCTGCAAGCTTTGGGGGATTGTCCTGTGTCTGCCTGCCAGCTTGTCACTGGAATTCCATGTGTACTATATGTCACCCTGCTTTTATGTGGATTCTGGGGATTCAAATTTAGGTCCTCTCACTTTATGGCAAGTGCTTTACCCATGGACTCTCTCTCCAGCCTTTTAGTCTTTGAATTAATAAATAGTTGTAGTCATGCCATAGTGTTCTGATTTGGTAAGTTTGTAGATAGTGAAATGATTGAATCAGATGCATAGCATCATGGCTGTCATTACTTTTCTATAATAGACACCTGCTATTGCTTAGAGTAGAAGCAGTAAGGTTTTTGTTTGTTTGTTTGTTTTTAAACCTTTGCTTTTTAGTAGGTATAGAAATACATGCTTATAGTCCCATCATTTAGGAGACTGAGGCAGGGCANTTTTCAATTCAAGGTCAGCCTGGNCCATGCAGTGAAACTATAATACACACAGTAGCAACAAAAATACCTATTCAAAAACAAACAAAAAATGTAACTACTTAAAGTAGTTAAGTGCATTTTAATGTATCTGCAAGATAAAATTCATTGCAGTTGTTTACACTGTGTCTTTAAAAATATTCTTGGGGTAATGAACACGACAACAATAAATTCTAGCACTCCAGAGAGTAGAGGTAAATACTAAAAATGCCGACTGTGGTGAATTTTATGTGTTAAATTTACTTTTTGTGATTTTGATCTCTTGGCAGTTACTGGTTTTCAATATGTTGTTATTGGCTGAGGACTGTAGCACAGTGGTAAGAACTTACCTAGTACACAAGAGACCTTGCATCTAGGTCAGATGGGATCTCCCTGTATAACCCAGGCTGGCCTTGCACACTCAGTCCTTCTGCCTGTGCCTGCCTCTCAGATGCTTTTTGAATTACAGTACTGGAATTGAATGAAGACCTTGAGCACACAGGCAAGCACTCTGCCACTGAGCTGCCTGGGTTCCCAGCTTTGGTTCACGTGTGCTTTTAAAAACTTAACTAATTTGATTAATATTTAAAAAAAATTCCCGGCAGCTGTTCTGGAATTGATGATCTGCCTAGGTCAGCCTCCCGAGTGCTCAGCTTATAGAGTTGTACCACCACAAGAGGCCCATACAAATACTTATTGAAATTTAACATGAAAATTAAAACATATCAATCCTGTAGGCTTTGGCCTTCTTAATTGAGAGCAACATGGATTTGAATTACTTTGTCCTAATAAGTGGGTCATGGGGCTGATCAGTGGGAAAAGGCACTTGCTGCTAAGTCTGGCAACCTGAGTTTGATTCCCAGAACCTACGTGGTGGGGAAATCAACATCTGTAAGTTCTCTGATCTCCGCATGTGCTTTGTGATGGCACGCTCCCTTGTACAAAGCAAAGAAATACATTTTTTAATCATTAGGTTTTAATAATAAAAATGTAAATAACAGGAATGACAAACTCTAAATAAAAGATCATAGATTTAATTACAAAGGGTTATCATTTTGACTGCCTTCCAACTGTCCGTGGACCAGAGCACCCATGTGCTGGGCTGCAGTGTTTATCTTGTACTAGTGTACTCATAAGAATTGCATTCTTGAATGGCTGGTCAGTAAACTGGCATAAAGTTAAGTGTAGATGAGTCTAGCTGAAAAATGCCCAGCTAACCTCTCAAACTGCCCAGTGTAAAAATGTGTTACCTAGCCACCCAGTTAGCAGCATCCTGCTATCATTGTGCGTATTTGAATGTGACTCAGTTTACTGCTAAGCCCTCTGCAGTCAGGAACTTCCTCTGGTAAATACTGAATGTGAGACTATGTGAAACTATGGCAATAGTTTGAGGCCAGCCTGATCTAGAAACCTTGTCTCGAAAAACCAAAAATATACTACTACTACTACTACTACTACTACTACTACTACTACTAATAATAATAATAATAATAATAATAATAATTGCTAATATTATTTTTAATTAAGTTTTTGTTTGCCAGGAGTTTTTTGCAAAATGATATTATCTGTCCTCTGAAATACAGTATAGTAAAATGCCACTAGGTGGTAAGTGTGTTCCATGGTCAGGAAGGGATTTCTGCCTTTCTTTGATTTGTTTGACTCATCTCTTTGAGGTTGTTGTTTAAATTAGTAATTCTGTTGTACTACTTTTTACTAATTTTATAAGTTACTGACTCAATAGAAACACTGATTTTTTTATATTTCTAATGTATTTATCTTGTGCCTTAGCTGTCCAGACTACTCTCAAGTTTACATATAGTGAAAAATACCCTGATGAAGCTCCCCTTTATGAAATATTCTCCCAGGAAAATCTAGAAGATAATGATGTCTCAGACATTTTAAAATTNCTGGCATTGCAGGTAAGGAAATAATTTTGTTTTATAGTAGCATATTTTATTGGCCTTCATATTAAGTGTTGGCTAGAAAATGTTTTTAAATATATGTAAATGGTACACTGACCAATCAGAATTCATAATAGACAACCACAAAGCATCTTTAAAAAGGACAAGATTTTTAGTCTTTGAGAATTTCATGCATGTATATAATGCTACCCCAGACCNTCCCTTAACAAGACCCCTCCCACCTTCATATCCTGTTCTTCCTTTTTTCCTGTTATAAAGATTTATTTTTAGTTATGTGTATGTATGTGTGTCCTTGTGCGTGGAGTGAAGATGCCTGCCGAGGTGTTGGGTCCCCCGGAGCTGGAGTTAACAGGCAGTTGTGACTGTCTGGTGTAGGGGCTTAGAACTGCACTCTGGTCTTCTGAAAGAGCAGGTTGCTTTTAACCTCACTGAACCATCTCTCCAGCCCTTCCTTTAAAGAGCTCATGAAGACCAGTCAGTGCTATCTATTCACCTGGCTAGGGGCTGTTCACCGGAGCATGGGCAACCCACCATCGGCCATACCCCGAAGAAAAATGACTCCTTCCCGTAGAGGTTATCAGCTGCCTATAGCTCCTCAGCTGGCGGTGAGACCGTGTGTCCTCTACCTTCAGTGTTGGGATTTTGACAGGTTTGATCTAGTGCAGGTTTTGTGTGTGTCTCTACAGCTGTCGTGAGTTCATGAGCTCAGTGGCTATGTCATGTTCGGAAGACACAGAACACCTCCATANCTTCTGGCTCTTAGTCTTTCCACACCCTCTTCCATGATGTTCCCTGAACTTTGGGGCATAGATTGGGCTGATATACATGTGCCATTTAGGGATGAGGAGTCAGCACTCAATTATTTTCTGCACNTTGGGCAGTTATGATTCTCTTCAAGATTGGGAAACATCATTCATCTGTAAGTACAAACATAAATACTTAGAAGATTGTTTAACAACACATCCTTTAGCTGAGTAGGTTCTCCATTAGGGTCTATGACCTCCCCAGTCACGGACTTTAGACCAGGTTTACAGTACTGTACTGTATGTATGTATTTGTGCTGTGTGTGTACCTGTGCCTGTGAAAACCAGCAGAGGGCATTGGACCCCCTGGAACTGGAGTTACAGAGAAATATTTAAATTAAATGATATCATAGATCAAGTGGACTTAAAAGATAGTTATATAACATTCCATCCAAACATTGAAGAATATACATTTTCTTAGCAGCCTATGGAACTTTCTCTAAAACAGATCATATATTAGCACACAGACCAAGTCTCAAAATATACCAGAAAACTGAAATAATTCCAGAAAGAGANACTCTAGAGCATACACAAATGCATAGAGATTAAATAAGACACTACTGAATAATTAATAGGCCCTTGAAGAAATGAAGAGGAAAATAAAAACATTCCTTGAAACAAATGAAAATGAAAACACAACATACCAGATCCTATGGAATATAATGAGAACAGTCCTAAGAAGGAAGTTTATAGCTTTATTTACATTAAGAAATAAGCAAGATCTCAAATAACTTAAAGATACCTCAAAGCTATAGAAACCAAAGAACTCAAACCCCAAATCAGTAGACTGAAAAAAATCATTGCATATGTGGCCACAATGAATGAAATGGAAACAGAAAAATACAGAGAATCAACAAAACAAGAATTGAATCTTTGAAAAGATAAACAAGACAGACACTTAGCTAAACTAACCAACAGAAAGAGAGAAGGCNGCTGGAGAGATGGCTCAGCAGTTAAGAGTACTTGCTGCTCTTGCAGAGGACGTGGGTTCGGTTCTTAGCACCCACATGGCAGCTCACAACTCTTTTTGGGTATTGAAGTCATCCACTTTGTTGTGCTGGGATTAGTCTTTGATGTTACATCTAGTAGTATTCGTTTTATAAAATTGTGTGTACCAATCTGTGTTCTGGACATATATGCTTAGAATCATAATGTCCTCTGGAAATTCTCTTAATCATAAAGAAATGACCCTTTTTTTTATCTTTCCCACTCGTTTTGGTTTGAAGTCTATATTGTCAGATTTTAGAACAACAATACCTCCTTGTTTCCTATGATTATGTCTTAGTCATTGAAGACAAAGGCTCATGTAGCCCAGGGTGGCCTTGAACTCCCTGTGTAGCCAAGAATTTCTGATCCTTTTGTTTCCGTCTCACA